>JAODAC010003599.1:56063-98185 GCA_027575185.1 Mimaenictus wilsoni
TGTGTGTAAAGTATGTGTGTGTAAAGTATGTGTGTGTAAAGTATGTGTGTGTAAAGTATGTGTGTGTAAAGTATGTGTGTGTAAAGTATGTGCGGGTGTTTCTGTAAAGTATATGTGTGTAAAGTATGTGCGGGTGTTTCTGTAAAGTATGTGTGTGTACAGTGTATATGTGTACAGTGCATGTGTGTACAGTGTATGTGTGTACAGTGTATGTGTGTACAGTGTGTGCCTGTGTAAAATGTGTGTATGTAAAGTGGGTCTGTGTTAAGTGTGGATCTGTAAAGTGTGCGCGAGTGTATGTGTGCATGGGTATGTGTGTGTCTGAGAATGAGTGCATGCGTGTGTGTGTGCGATAATGTGACAATGTGTACGCACGTTGATGTGTGTTATACATATATGTATTGTGCATTTTGTATACATGTGTATGTGTGGTGTGTGTGGCATGTATGTATATGAGCGTGTGTGCAATGTGTGAGTGTGAATGCATGTGTATATGTAAGAGTATGCATGTGCATGTATATGTGTGGAGTGCGGGCGTATGTAGTGTAGTTGTAATTGTGTAGATGCAGGGCATATGTGTGTAGATGCACATATACAGGTATATATGTGTATGTGTGCTTCCATGTACCTAAGTGTATTTAAATAGGTGTGGTAGGTGTATGCAGTATGCAGGAAAAAGACGAAAAAAATCAATTCATCATATTTACAACATATATTTTCATTCATCATTATTTTGCTTTTACCACATAATTGCAATTAAGCTACACATTTATATTTAACGTTTGTATGTAAGATTTGCAAATACAATATCGATTTCCACAGTTTCATAGTGATACACAATAAATTCGCTTGTACAATGTCTGCAACTGAGTAATCAACAATCAATAATCGCACACGGTAAAAATGTAGTTATTTATGACTGATATGCTGCGCACGTTAAGGACGGATCATAAATAATCGTTAAGTAGACTTACAAAGATAATCAATCGACATATACATGGTACAAGCATACATAATGTAATTAAATACAGATTGATTCCATTGTTTTTACTTCAATTTCAATTGATAAAGAGCAAAATAGTTTGTAGTAAAATTATAATACTTTAAAATATTAAATAATAATTCTTACAAGGTGTGATGAATGTGGTTTTTGGTACTTTGTAAACAACGAAATGAAATTTCTACGAACAAAGAAAAAATACCGATAACTTTAAAATATATATATTTTTTTTAGTGTTGACTCTAATCAAACGCTGATTCGCTCTATAAATGCTTCGAAACATTGTTAAGTAACGTCTATAACGCTTAATAATTTAAGTTAGAAGATATCTTATAGAATAAATCACACGAGAAAGTGGCTTAGGTTGGTTTAAGCGCCTTTCATCACTTTGCAGTGTCTCTCCTGTTCGATTTTTTTCAGATTTTTCGCTGATTTTCATTTGAACGCTGGGATAAAGGACAAAATTATGGTTTGATGACGTTGGATGAGTAATATGAACACATTGGTACCTAGTAGTACGATTTTCAATTGCTGGGCATGCGGGGGCAGGTGGTGCAGAGCAGATCCTGTTCGCTGAGTTGCTGCAGGTGCTGTTGGTAGACGGCCATCGTGCTGCAATCGTTCGAAGGGTTGACGATGCACGATGTAGCGGAGGATGATGTCGCAGGTGGGGAGACCATGGGTCACCATTGGAGGAGCAGTTGAGGATCGCCCGTCGACGGGGAGCTGAGCGAGGCGGGTGGGTACTCGCCATCCGGTGGCCAGTAGGCTGGATAGCGATTGGCTTCCTGTCGCATGCCGCACGGAGAGAATGGCGTTGGGGGCGGATAGCCCTGCTGGGGATAACCGGCGGGAGACCCACAGTTTGTGCTGTAGGCTAAAGATGATTGTCCTAAACATAAGAAGGGGACATGATGTTAGATAAACAGGTGGAATGATGAAAATTACTTTTCTTCAATTTTATTACATGTTGATTGATTGGTTGAAAAGGAGAAACTAAGAAAAAGGAAAGAAGAAGAAACAAGATGAAGAGAAGCAGAAACGAAGGAGAAAAGATGGAAAAAGAAAATGAAATAAATATGACAAGTAAGAGGATATGAGAAGATGAAGAGGGGAAGAAAAAGAAGAGAGGATAAAAGAAGAGGAAATGAGAAGATGAAGAGAGGAAGGCAAAAGAGAGGATGAAAGGAGAGGAAATGAGATGATGAAGAGAAAAAAGGAGAGGATGAAAGGAGAGGAAAGGACAAAATGAAGAGAGAGGATAAAGGAAGAGGAAATGATAAGATGAAGAGAGAAGGGGAAAGGAGAGAGGATGAAAGAAGAGGAAATGAGCAGATGAAGAGAGGAAGAGAAAGAACAGAGGATAAAAGAAGAGAAAATGAGAAGATGAAGAGAAAGGAGAGAATGAGAGGAGAGGAAATGACAAAGAGAAAGGAAAGAGGATAAGGAAAGAGGAAATGATAAGTTGAAGAGAGGAGGAGAAAGGAGAGAGGATGAAAGAGGAAATGAGCAGATGAAGAGAAAGGAGAGAGAATGAAAAGAGAGGAAATGACAAAATGAAGGAAATGACCAAGAGATAAAGGAAGAGAAAATGATAAGATGAAGAGAAGAGAAAGGAGAGAGGATGAAATAAAAGGAAATGTGCAGATGAAGAGAGGAAGAGAAAGAACAGAGGATAAAAGAAGAGGAAATGGGAAGATGAAGAGAAAGGAGAGAGAATGAAAGGAGAAGAAATGACAAAATGAAGGAAATGACAAAATGAAGGAAATGACAAAATGAAGGAAATGACAAAGGGAGAGGAAATGTTAAGATGAAGAGAGGAGAAAGAACAGAGGATAAAAGAAGAACAAATGAGAAGATGAAGAGGGTAAGAGGAAGGAGAGTATAAAAGAGGAAATGATGAAGAAAAACGAAAGAGAATGAAAGAAGGGAAACTGGCACAAAAAAGATTCTTCTTTCTTCAAAAAGCTTACTACAAGTCTCCATTTTATAATACTTTAACAGGTATAATTTCTTAACATCCATTTGAAAAGATTCAAACCAATAAGACGAGAGAACAAGATAAGATAAAACCTGATTTCACCACTTCCTACCTACACATGGAATTACCTGGGCGTGATCTACCTGCACTTCTCTCTTGAATCTCTCAAAGCGAAAGTGGGAGAAGTTAAACTCACCGTGAATCCAACCCGGATCGTATCTCGAATACGCCGGCGGATAAGAAGTGGCCGAGAAGATATTCCTCGCCAGCGGTAAATTGTGCGGCGTAAGCGAATCGCCAAAGAACGTCTTCGCCGTGTACGGTTGAGCATTCCGATATGGACGCTTCATACGCCGTCGCCTCCGAAAGTTTCCATTCTCAAACATATCATCATACTGTGGATCAACCATCCAGTTGTTCCCCTTGCGTTCGCCGCCCCCTTCTCGGGGCACTTTGACAAAACATTCATTCAGACTCAAGTTATGCCTGATTGAATTCTGCCATCCCTTCTTGTTTCTTTCAAAGTAGGGGAATTTATTCGTTATGTACGAGTAGATCTCAGATAAAGTGGCTCGTTTGTGAGGCGATGCCTTAATCGCCATCGCGATCAGTGCCACATAGGAATAGGGTGGTTTTGAATGATTGACATTCGACGATGACGGTTGTGGTGATTGGCTCGTTGTCGACGACGAAGTTGCGTGGAGCTTCTCAGTCTTCACTGTTGATGACTCTACTGAGGTTGGATATGTCGGTGTTGTTGATTGTGGTACTATTGTATCTGTAAAAGGAAACCATTGATTGTTGTAGCAAGTCGTGATGTTGAAGTTGTGTAACAAGCTAATACGAAAGCAGAGAGCTAAACGATTGATAGCTTCTTAGCTGGTTATGTGCAACCTCTTAGCTGGTTATCGTATCATACGTTACGAGTAGCAAATTTCGCAAGTCAATTCATACGCTTGGTTGGTGTAAAAATAGAATTCGGCCGTTTTACGAGGTCAGATGTCAGTAGCCAGAGATGTACGAAAAAAAAATGGCGGTGATAAGATAACGCACCCAGAGAACATCATTCGATTTGTGGTGATTGTGGACGAAACGCAATGAGGGAAGTTTGGTAAAAATAAAAAAGTTCACGAGGCAAACAACGCAAAATGGGTCATGTGATTATAATCGTTGGTGAAAAACAAACGGTTTTGCAAATGAACGTAAACAAATGAAAATGTAAGTGAATTATAAATGTGTACTTTGCAACATTTATGCATAGCTGAGGTATCTCCTACTTATAAAATACATTTTTCGATTTTTCTAGTCTCAATCGCCTGGAGCCAGATCAAAGTGTCTTGGCCGCTGGCAAAATCTATTGACGTCCTTGATTACAGAAAGACTAGAAGGGAAGAGAACAGGAAGACCTAAAGAGAAGAAAAACACTAGGCTGGAAGGAAACGGAATGACGTTAAAAGGATCCTGAAAAGAACCAAGAAACTTAAACCTGAAGAAGAACGGAATGGCTCGCAATTAGACATAGAGACTATAGAAGGAAATGATGTAGTCTTGAAGAGAAATTACCTGGCAAATCTGAAGAAAACAGAGAAATCTGAAGAAAACAGAAAAACCTGAAGAGAACAGGAACAACTTGACTTGAAAGAATAGACCTGAACAGAAAAGAAAACACGAGAACGAAACGGTCTCGACCTGAAGAGAAAAAATGAACCTAAGGAGAACTTGACAAGACCAAAAACCCCTCATGCACACTCTGATGCGTATTAAATTTCATTACGCATCATATTTTATCGACGTCCTTGAGAACAGAAAGACTAGAAGGAAAGGGAACAGGAACACCTAAAAGGAACAAAATCACTAGACTGGACGAAAACGGAATGATGTTAACGGATATTGAAAAAAAAAAACAAAAAACTTAAATCTGAAGAAGAACGGAATAGCTTGCAATTAGACATAGAAACTATAGAAGGAAATGATCTAGGTTTGAAGAGAAATTACCTAGCAAATCTGAAGAAAATAGAAAAATCTGAAGAGAACGGAAACACCTTGACTTGAATGAATAGACCTGAACAGAAAAGAAAAGAAAACACGAGGAGAACGGAACGGTCTCGACCTGAAGAGAAAAAATGAACCTAAGGAGAACCTGACGAAACCAAAAACCCCTCATGCTCTGATTCGTATTAAATTTCATTACACATCATATTTTATTGACGTCCTGGAGAACAGACTAGAAGGGAAGAGAGCAGAATAACTAGAAGGAAAGAGAACAGAAAGACTAGAAGGGAAGGGAACAGGAACACCTAAAGGGAACAAAAACACTAGGCTTGAAGAAAACAGAATGACATTAAACGGATCTTAAAAAAAATCAAGAAACTTAAACCTAAAGAAGAACGGAACATAGAGACTATAGAAGGAAATGATGTAGTCTTGAAGAGAAATTACCTGGCAAATCTGAAGAAAACAGAAAAACCTGAAGAGAACAGAAAAGAAAAGAAAACATGAGGAGAACGGAACAGTCTGGACCTGAAGAGAGAAAATGACGCAACAAATGGACCTGAAGAGACCAAAAATTTGCATAGAGACCCCCATGAACTCAAAGATTTATATAATCAGCGCTTTAAATTATTACATCAAACCCCCCAGCTAATCATAAACAACCTACACCTCTAAAGACAGGTTATACACAATTAAAAACACGTGGATTTTGTAACCTCGTACGCGCTAATACCCCTCCTACCAATGCACACTCTCATGCGTATTAAATTTCATTACGCATCATATTCTATGGAGAACCTTTTAGCAGCGGAGCAGAGCAGTACGGTGTACATGGCATAGGTACATGTGTCGTGTGCCCACACTCGAGGGCATGTTGCACGCTCAATTAGGCGTTAATGCACTCGATTAGCCCACAGCCATTGCCAACAAACCCTAGTGACCCTCCCCAACCTTTAGCAAATCTCCCCATTAAACCAGCGAGCGCTCCACGCCGTGAGCGGTCTCCTAAACCCTTCACCTCTTTGCATATCGCATTTATTCGCAAAACGAGATTCATTACCGTCATTATACAACACTGGCGCGCACGCGAGCGCGCTCGTTGCAAACCAAAACAAAAGACGAACTTGATACTTTTATTCCGTCGAATGCAGAGGGGGGAACACACAGCAGCTCCAGCAAAAGTAGCCCAGCACAGCACGGTGGTAACTTGTTGCTGGTTGCTTACATAAAATCTCGGTGCGCCGCCTTTTTAATGGATTCTTAAACTGTCGAAGCACACGTTGGAGGCAAAAGGCACAGCCGGCAAAAGCAAGACTAGTTGGTTTATAAAGTTAGGTTGATGAAACGGGTACGTGTCATACTGTTCGGTACATTGCAAAGATGTAGGAGGCGTAAGCACGAACCGAGTTTAAGGAATTGTTTCGAGATGTTAAGAGCTTGGAAAAGAGAAAAAAGGGAAGTAATTAGCAATTTTGCTACGAACACTTTTTTTCTGTCGAGTTTTCGAGTTTAATGTAGGACATTAAATTGAGAAGAATTGAGATGTTTTTTTTTTTAGAAAGTTAAGAGCATAGTGAAATCAAAGCATTTTACAATCAGAAAAAGCAAATATTCTTTACTATTTTTTGATTGAACAGTTAAGGCCGTGGTTTACAACCTGTGAAGACACTGTTACAACGGGGGTATGCAGCTGTTTCCAAAATATCTATTTCGAATACAAACAAAAAAATTGAGCTGAAAAAACAAGCTCAACCTTCGCATTAAATTTTTTAAAGGGGGGCGCACCATTTTTTTAAGGGGGGACGCCAGTACAAAATGTTGGGCACCACTGAGTTAAGGTATTAATTTCTGGTTTAGTCGACAGAATATGAAATTAGTGTATACTTGGTTGCCCATATCTAAAGCATATCTGTCACTTTTTATTGCCCTTTTCTTTGATATTGTGTGATTTACCACATAATTTATATTACAATTGGATCATTAAGGTTAAGTGCAACTTCTCAGAAGTTAACTACACAACCTAGCTACAAAGATTTCTTAGCTTTTCTAATGGGAGTTTTAAATTTTTTTAAAGATTTTTAGAAGCACCGTTTTAGCAACGCAGAAATTGACAGGATTTTCTGAGATTTTGTCTGTATATAACGCGGTACGAGTGCTGTGATTTGTATTAATTCTAAGTTTTTTATAACACGGTTTCCACACCACACGGAACGAATTAACCTGGTTTGTACATTAAATCCGAGTTTCTTATAGCGCGGTTTTCATATATATATATATAGCACCGTACGTACTCACCGCTTTATAAGAGGGTTGGCGGTATTTACACAAATTCGAGAGTATAATATCAAATCTGAGCACATTATGTTGGGTCAGAAATCATTATCAGAAAGGCCAAAAAGTCACCGGGACAAATAAGACGTCGATGCGTTCCAATAGAACATCAACTTTTTTTTTTCGGATCTTTTGCGACGGCTGCTAACCGGTGACACCAATATGTCGGCGTCGCTCTCAATTCCAACATGATTGATAACGCGCAACGCTATCGCGTCATACCCGCCGTAATTACGCATTTTCCGTCATCTTATTTGCACATTTCGTCCCTTGACTAACTTCACTTTCCTTTCTACGTTTTTCGTTGTATATATGTTACATTGAATTTGGCAATTTAGTGTGAAGTTTGAATTATATTTGAGAGCAAGTACTTAGTAATGATGAGTTAATTCGAAGTACCTGGTCGGGTTCCTGGAGTCTCCGAGGCGCAGTCGGTAGCGCGTTGGGCCGGTATCCTAAAGGTCGCCGGTTCAAATCCGGTCGGGTTCTTCAAATTTTCTCTTTCCGTGTTAAATTTCAATTTCAATTAATCAGTTTCTTTGTAAATGTATTAATCGTGCTAAATGATTACATGTTCTTCTTTGATATGTCAATACTAGCTAGTCTGGGGTCGTTCAAACAAGACTGTATGATAGTAATTGTGTGAATGAGTTAGGAAAAATCATTACTAAGTATTTGCTCTCAAATATTTTTCGTTGTATTTTAAGTATTTTAAGTGTTACAGTTAACATACTAATATTATAAGAGACAGCAGATTATAATTGAATATTAGGAGCAAAGAAGATTTTATTAAGTTATAAAACAATGAAATAAAAGTTTTACGATGGCCCAATGCTTGGCTGAAACTCGAAAATCTGTTTAACAGATGTTTAAAACCGCGAGATGGCTTATTACTGTTCGCCGTTGACAAATTTACGAGTGAAATGCGAAATAAAAGATTAACGTCGGTTTAAATTTCTATTGCTTTGCTGAATTAAGACATTCTCATATATAGTTGAATCGGTTTTGTTGTTGATAAATCCAGGGAACAGATTTATCAAGTTTACACTTCATAAAATTTTCTTATAAGAGAATTTTAAGGTATTTAGAGAGTGGTAACAGATTTACGCTTATTTTCAAACAAAAGTCAATTCTTTTGATTTAAATCGTGTGTTTTTAATAATTTGTGCTATACCAAATTTTATAAAGAAATATGTAAATAGTAGGAATTTACTCGCTTAATCGGGACATACGATAATCGGAATCACCGCTTACTAGGGACAAAACCGAAAGATTAAAGAACCAAGTTTACAATTCATAAAATTTTCTTATAAGAGAATGAATACATGGAATGTGTGTTATGTCGAGGTGGGGTGAATACCTGGGAGCACCTGTGTGTCTGCGAAGGGCTGAATGGTTTGGGATGTAAGAAGGCGAACGTAAGGGAGTGGTTGGGGAAGGAAGGGGAGAGTGTCACAATACTGAGACAAATTGTGAAGGAGTAATCGAAACAGAGGAGAGGGATGACCAAGTAGGGAGGGTGGGAGGAAAGACCACGGAGGCGAAGCACAACATATGTTCCGAAAAACGGAGTTGTTTCAAAAAGCATGATAGTTGCACATGTGCTTAAATTTACTTTATTTTGTCGTATTGTTATGGATTATATTTTTATTTTATTTATTTATTTTATAAAGGCTATTGGCAGCAAAATGTAAAATGGTGTAAAGGATGAATGCCAATAAAGGTTATACTACTATAAATCATAGGTAACTTACAGCAAATATCTATATAGAATAATACAAAATAAACACTTAATAATAACAAATATACTATAATAATTAATGAGAAATATTGAGGCGGTTTGCCTCGTTTATCTTTTTAATGTCAGGTTCAATTTCTGTGGTGGCTAATCTTAATACAGCCTCCAAATGTAAATCATTTAATCTCGATCTTGTAGGACTTTTATTGTGATTCATTAAAGAAAATGTCTGTTCACAAATAGAAGTTGAACTAAATATTACTAAATATTTTTTTGCCAAAATTTTCTAGATTTACATATTTTTTTACTATCCAATTGCGCAGGTAAATAGTGAAAAATTACTCGCGGGTCGCATAAATTCGTTACGCGGGCCATATGTTGACCATGCCTGGGTTAATATGTCAATCTTAGCTAGTCTGCGGTCGTTCAAATAAGACTGTATGATAGTAGGTGAGTGAATGAGCAAGGAAAAAATTATTACAAACTACTTGCTCTCAAATATGTGTAGTTTGACGTTTTAAAATGTGAAATTCACAAAATATTGCATTAGTTTCTTACAGAAATCCAAAATATCGTTATATACTCACTGCTAACTTCATTTTCAGCAAAAACGTATTATTAGCTATTGTTGTTGTAGAAATGATTGCATAATATTTCCTATGTTCAAT
Source organism: Mimaenictus wilsoni (assembly GCA_027575185.1). Lineage (NCBI taxonomy): Eukaryota > Metazoa > Arthropoda > Insecta > Coleoptera > Staphylinidae > Mimaenictus > Mimaenictus wilsoni. The sequence goes on from JAODAC010003599.1 coordinate 65,774, forward strand.
TTTTTTGTTGTGGATTTATTTCGAGTACATTTTAAATATGTCCATTGAATTTTAGACAATTGCGACATTGCTTAATCCGCTCAAAATGTACAGAATAAATGGAATCGCCTGTATATAATATTCAAAGGTTAAAAAAGAAGAAAAAAAACTTACTATGTGGATTAACACCGCAAGCACTCGGTAAAGGTGGCAGCGAATATCCATTTTCAGGCTGCTCTGTCTTGATCTTTTGCTGAAGAATATCATGATTCACCAAGTCCTGGAAGTAATATAACCAATTAAATCTGAATGTTAAAAAGGCGAAAATAGATGAAACTATTTAAGATCAAATAAGCGTTCAACTTCCATGTTGCTTTCGTTGTCCTCGTAATAGAATAGAACATAATAGAATAGGGAGCTATTGTTAGAACTTCGAATAATAAAGATGTCGCATTAATATGTCGGGTGTAATTTACGACTGAAATTGGAACAAAAACATCAGGGCAGTTATTTCCGGATCAAACAACGATTTTAAACCAATTTTCAAATGAGAATAATACAATTTTATATTAATTCTTCAATGACTATAATTGGTATAAACAAAATATATTGGTATAAAGAAAATAGATAACTTTAAGAACACACTAAAACAATTTCAGGTTTTTATCATTAATATTTCTTGAGAAATAAATTAATAACAAGCAAGAACAGCGAAGTAAATAGTCATCAAAAAAGCAAAACTCTTTTCAATCCCCTCTGTTTATGCAGATACGCGTAAGCAGGTGAGCGTAATTACGCTGATACGATTATGGAATTTAACATTAATGTATTTGATTTATGTCTAATAAATTTCTTGGTATGATTGTGTGATTTATTTATTCATCTGTGTATGAATGGGCCATGATGTCGCGGCAATTAGCCAAGAGATCTCGACTTCCAAATACAGTCGTTATCGGCCGGACTCTTGCTATCGCGACGTCATGCGCCATTAGCAGTCAAGTCCTTAGTGTGTATTAGACATATCAGACGATGATGAAATATCGATATTTGTCGAAATCGATATTTCCAATTTTTCGATATATCGATATCGAAATATCGTCTTGAAAATATCGATATTATGAATATCGATCAAATTGAAATTCCACACGAGCGCCATCTGTATATTGGTTTTAGGACTAATTACATTAGATTAATTAACATTAGATTAGAAAACACCAGTTTCATCCTATTTTCATCGATAGTTTTAGTGATATAAAAAAAGAAATTATATTAATTTTCACATTGACTTCAATTAATCCTAATAAATTCGAAAAAAATTTAATACCATTTGAAGTGGCGATTAGAAATTCACTAATATGATGACTGACATCATTTACAAACATCAATAACTATATTTATGTATCCCAGACACATACTATAAACGTTAGGATGTTTTTTATAACATTTTCTACGAATTTTAGACGATAATCAACCGACTTTTTCTATCTTGCCAGTTTGATATGATCAATATGTGCGAAATTAACACTGCCAACTTCATTTACAGCAAAAAATATATTATTAGCTATCGCAGAGCCTCATAATGTGCAACAATGAGCCGAATTCTTACGGTAATCACTTTCTATATCCAAACCAAATAAAAAATCCGAATTTCACAACTGCCAACTTCCCATTGGTAACATTTTCCAAGTTGACAACCGTTTTTAATTGTGAATTTTGTAAAATTCATTTAGACGCGTAAAAAAATGCCAAAATTAAAATATACAACTAACAATTCCACACATAAATGTGAGAAATCCTAAAATATACGAAATATTAACTTGGTATTTTCAAATTTAGTTTTCAATGTGAACTTTTGGCTACATCCACACGAAAATCCACAGATGAAGCACGACGACAGATACGCCAATGCCTTCAGCTGTGAAATGTGATGATATTATTTGAATAATATCATTAGATTATTTATAAACACGCATCGTTTGTAATGAAAACACCAGTTTCATCGTATTTTACGACGAGTTTTATATTCGGCATCCGCAGCATCCGTGTGGATCTGGTGGACCACAGTCGGCCCAGCAAATGGATGTGCAACATAAACACATTTTCAGCGTTGAGCTGTGAGTGAAATTTGCGATTTTCAAGCCTTACTTTGAGCACATATTTTGATAATGTAACGAGGTAGCGGCGAGTCGAGTGTGTAACTTGTAAATTCTACTCGCAGGGAGAGAAGAGAGATGCAACTATTTGTTCATATTTATGTCGCTTGTTGGTGGATAGGCGTGGCTTTGATGGAGTCAATCAACATGCTCATTTCATGGGTGCATAGTACCATTAATTGAACTCCAAGGTGGTCTCTGGTTGCGCGTCGTCGATTTGACGTCAATTCATACCGACGATGGGGTTTTTGTTGCGATTTACGCTCACGAGTGGAAACATTCATGGTATTAGAGTGCGTTGTATTAATGAGGGTTTATCGCAGTTATGTTATTTATCGAAAGATTAACTTGTTTTTGAAGTATTTTCAGGAAATTATTGAAATTTTACATTTTGCATGGCAAAAACGGCCATTTTTTCAGTAGACACAAAGGAATTCTTCTTGTTATATTAAAGTACCTGTTTTAAAGATGATCTCTTTAAATTTTGATTGATTTTCATCGGATAGTTTTCGTGATATTAAAAAAATTGATACTACATTAATTTTCACCTTGATTTCAATTAATTCTAGTAAATTCGAAATAACTTCAGTACTATTTGAGGGGGTGATTTGAAATTCTCAAATATGATTACTGACATCATTTACGATCATTAATAACTATATTTACGTGTCTCTGACTCCTACAATAAAAGTTAGAATGTTTTTTATAACATTTTCTACGATTTTCGTTAAGAATCAACCGATTTCTTTCTTGGCAATTTAATATGATCAATATATGCGAAATTCTTTAAAACTGAACGATGACATCTTCAAAATCTTGAAATGTATATTCTTAAGAATATATAAAGATATTTTGAATGAATTTTCAACGAATAGTTTCGGAAATATTAATTTAAACACAAAAATCGAATCGTTTTTTGCTGTCATGAATCAACATCAACTTAAATACAAATCTATTCGAAATTTCGGACTGAAATTGAAATCTAGCATTTCTATCATACTTGACTATCAGTAAAAACTTAAAACATTAAATTCCAAGATCTGGAAACAAAGATATAACGCTTTTTACAATATTTTTCAGCATATTAACATTACGATTCCATTATCGAATTTCTCATTATCTATTTTGTTGAAGTATAGCACTTTTTAAGAAAAAATTGGAAAATTAAGGTTGGTATTTTCAAATATGCATTCTCAGCAGTAATTGTTGAAATTTTAAATAAATTTCACCGATTAGTTATTGAGATATTGAATAAAATCTAAACTTCCAATCAGGTTTTGACACTAGCTTTCAAAATTTGACATACTTAAAAAACGATTTGAAATTTTGATTTGAAATTTAACAAGAACATTTCTAACAATCCTAAGAATAATTAAAAACTTCAATTATACAGCTTCTACCCCTAGAATCAAAGTTATAACGGTTTTTCTCCAACAATTTCGCCTACAAGTCGAGATCAAAGAATATAATCCGGAAAAATTAAATTTAGTTTTATTCCCTTGATTTTTCATCGATGTACAAGGTTTCTGGTGTGAATATTTGTTGCTATTATAATCAACAGTAATTATTTTGCGTTTTGGTAAGGTTGTTATGCGTTCCGCAGAAATGTTGTTCAAATAAGAGAGGCCTGAATGTTGTCGAAGCGCAGCGCTGGTGTTTCACAATGTTTTCGCAAACAATGCGGCCGAGTCGCGAGGTGTGCAACAACAACGTCGCCAAACAGCGCTATTATGTTATTTCAAGCCTGCTCCTACTAACTAGCAATATTTATAAATAGCGTGTATACTAATGGAGTCGTTTAGAATAATTTCTCTGCTTAGTTGGCCCCCTTTTTAGGTCGAAAAAGATGTAGACACATTTGAGACAAATCCATGCATTTTCCTCTTCGAAAATGAGCTGTAATCACGATTCTAAACGTGGTATTCACTTAAATAAATTGTCAAAATATACATTGGGATCTGGTTAATGAATGTTGAAAAATTCAAGTTGTTATCTTACACAGTTTTTGTTTTATTCAAAATTTATTGACAAAAATACGGTAAAGGCGATTGGTGCAGGCAAAACTTAAATTTCAATTCGAAAATTTTCACACTTACAAAATAGCCAACCTTTAACGAATGATATTTATGGATAGGTCTTTTAATTAACTATAAAATGACACTAATTACGATGGACCTTAATTGTTATTACTTCCAGAATTAAAAGAAAAGCGAGCAGGTGTTTTGTTTGATGACAGAAAGCACAAGGCATGCGTTCGCAGAATCACTGTCGCAAATCGTGCAAATATGGAATTTCGATCAAATTACACTTCATGCAAGTAGCAAAACAGTTAGATGAATCTACGGCGAATTTGCACGTGTCGTAGATATTTTGCATCAGCGTGTCATTCAACTTGCAATTCTTCTTATAGAAATCGCGCCCGTCGAAGCGCAATTTGGCCCAGCACAGCAATTATTTTCGAATGTGATTCGATTATAATTTATTATGTGCAATTTGTCACTTCTTGGACAGCAATATATATGTGAGAATTCATACTGTGATTGGCAACAAGCTCATTTAATTGCAATAACTGTTATATTTTTAAATGAAAGATATTCATTATAAGTTCATTATAAAACATTGAGATTTAAATATCTTTAAACCGAACTAAACCTTAATAACCCGGCTTAGTTCGTATTAACAGTTGTAATATAAGAAATAGTAGATATTTGAAAACATTCTAGAGTTGGATTTATATTCAAATTGCAATTAGTTAATATTTTAGGAGCGTTTATAACTTCAGTTTCAATTTTTTTTTGATTGTAACGAATGCAAACTTTAAGACTAATTATCTCGTTAAGTAATAGATTTATGAAAGATTGAACTATGGTACGTGATACAGAATTTAATGAAGATATTTTTATGTAAATTTCGATTAAAATTCTGCACGAATTAATAGCGAAAGAACGAATTAAAGTAATAAACAATAAAGAAAAGGTTCGATAAACTTTGCAAGATGATTTATGGCTTTTTCTGATTGAAAATTCAGGTTAGGGCCTAATTTTTCTTGAAAAAGTTAATATTTTGTGAGGGATTATTTATTTCAATATAAATTATCGCAAGATTCATGTTGAAATATTGTTTAATCAAAGCTTTAGGCGACTTTTGAATACTCTTCAAAAATGTATGACTTTTAGCAACTTCAACTTTAAGGCACTTTATCTAGTTAGGTAATGCACCTTATAATGCACTTAGCGGTGGTGAATAAAATGCAACTAATAGAGAATTGGAAAATTTTAAAAATTAATTCTGTGGCATTGATTTCCAAACCATTTTTTTGAAATAAACACAGATTTTCTATGAAAAATTGCATATTTCTGGTTATGAAATCGTTTTTAAAATAATTTTGAACAAAATTTATTCTTAATATATATTTATTTCAATCCTTAAAGGCGTTTCGAGCTATATTTGTTTACATTTATAGACTTATTCAATGTTTCAACTTTAAAGCTAATTAACTTAGGATTTATGGACTTTTCTAATTGAAATTTTAGGTTAGGGCCTAATTTTTCATAAAAATTTTAATATTTTGTGAAAGGTTAGTTATTTAAATATAAATTACCACTAGATTCATGTAAAAATATTGTTTAATCAAAGTTTTATGCGAGTTTTTAACACTCTTAAAAAATTTACAACTTTTAGCAACTTCAACTTTAAGGCACTTTATCTAGTTAGGTAATACACTTTATAATGCTCTTAACGATGGTGAAAATAATGCAACTAATAGAGAATAGTAAAATTTTAAAATTTAAATCTGTGGCATTGATTTCCAAACCATTTTTTTGAAATAAACACAGATTTTCTATGAAAAATTGCATATTTCTGGTTATGAAATCGTTTTTAAAATAATTTTGAACAAAATTTATTCTTAATATATATTTATTTCAATCCTTAAAGGCGTTTCGAGCTATATTTGTTTACATTTATAGACTTATTCAATGTTTCAACTTTAAAGCTAATTAACTTAGGATTTATGGACTTTTCTAATTGAAATTTTAGGTTAGGGCCTAATTTTTCATGAAAATTTTAATATTTTGTGAAAGGTTAGTTCTTTAAATATAAATTACCACTAGATTCATGTAAAAATATTGTTTAATCAAAGTTTTATGCGAGTTTTTAACACTATTCAAAAATTTACGACTTTTAGCAACTTTAACTTTAAGGCACTTTATCTAGTTAGCTAATGCACTAAATGATGTTGAAGAAATGCAACTAATAGACAATGGTAAAATTTTAAAATTTAAATCTGTGTCATTGATTTCCCAACACTTTTATTGTAATAAACATAGTTTTTCTATGAAAAAGTGCATATTTCAGGTTATGAAATCATCTTCAAAATAATTTAGAACAAAATTTATTTTTAATATATATTTATTTCAATCCTTAAAGGCGTTTCGAGCTATATTCGTTTACATTTATAGATTTATTCAATGTTTCAATTTCAAAGCTAATTAACTTATGATTTATGGACTTTTCTAATTGAAATTTTAGGTTAGGGCCTAATTTTTCATGAAAAAGTTAATATTTTGTGAGAAGTTTGTTATTTAAATACAAATAACCACTAAATTCATGTAAAAATATTGTTTAATCAATATTTTATGGGAGTTATGAACACTCTTCAAAAATTTATGATTTTTAGCATCTTCAACTTTAAGACACCTTATCCAGTTAGGTAATGCACTTTATAATGCACTTAGCGGTGGTGAAAAAATGCAACTAATAGAGAACAGGAAAATTTTAAAATTTAAATCTTTGGAAATCAATGACAATTGATTTCCAAACCATTTTTTTGTAATAAACCCAGCTTTTCTATGAAAAAATGCATATTTTTGGTTATGAAATCTTGTTTTAAATAATTTTTAACCAGATTAATGCTTAATATACTTATTTCAATCCTTAAAGGCGTTTCGAACTAAGTTTGTTTACATTTATAGATTTATTCAATGTTTCAACTTAAAAGCTAATAATCCTGTAAACTAACAAACTTCAGAAATAATTAATGCTTGCAACATAAGAAGAACTTTCCGGAGATTATATTCATATATAGTTTGTTAAGATTTCTTATTAATTCTTCCCAATAAATAGTATCGAAGTACTTCAACCCGCCACAGCACGACACACGTACGAGAAAATTGTATCTAATTTTCAAAGTCTGATATTTCAATAAATAATAATCGTACCAAGCTAATAACAACTGTATAAAACAGAGGATTGGATGTAGATTCATCTGATCTATAAATAATTAAAATACCATATAATGCATTAACGATAACAAGCAATCAAAGAGCAATTCACTTTAAAACCCACTTTTTATTGATTATTTACATAAAAACAGCAAGCAATTGCAAATTGTAGAGATTATGTGGCGATAAATATCAACAAATTAATATGAAACAAGTAAATATACGCAATACAACATTAGTGAAGTAAACAAACCATTAAAAGAGCACATGTAACAATAAATCGCGAAATACGCGCGATTGGAGTTTGTTGATTTTTCTGCCACACTGAAGCGATTCATCAACAATTATTTGATTATTTTATAAACACATACGACTCACGAGAGTGAAAATGTGTGATTTTACTGTGTCCGACGGAAATGTGAATACTATAGGATGTTTTAAGATGAGCGCTTCAAACCGATTCAGAAATACATTAATTTAAAAATGGACAATACATGATTAATTATTGATCAGTCGTATATTTTTCATAAAATTTCAATTGACGTATGTATAATGAATGTAATATCCATAAACTTGGTTATGACTTTGATTTTGCGCCAATAAAGGAGAATTTGAGGCGATTTGCGATGCGTGTTATGAGAGATGACACTTTAACGCGCAATTTAAAACTCATTACATGTTAATTAATATGTGAACGTATCTTCGTTACATTCTTGTGATTCGTGACTTTATGTCGGTGACATTTCCGTTGAAAACTTTATAAATTTATAGGAGTTATTTACGTTTTTATTAAGGTTATCATACCGATTTTGATTTTTACTATTTTAACGTTTCTGCATATTTCTCTGAAAGTCACCAATGTATTTTCTTGAAATTTGGCAGGAAACTCGTTTCGAATGTGTACTTTTATATGTACTTATTAGTTTTTAATGTCATTGAATGGAAATATCGTTTGTACCCACTTATAAGTTATTAAATGTTCATTTTACTAGGAAACCAATAAATTGATTTCTAGAATATTGTAGATTCAATATATTTTCATAAAAAGGGGGGTGAAACTTGTTTCGAATAGGTACTTTCATATGCACTTAATAGTTTTTAACATAATTGATTAGAAGTATCGTTTTTACATACCTATAAGTTCATAAAAAGTACTTTTCTTCGAGATGCATTGCTTATTATAGAATTTGAAGATTCGATATATATATATAACGCCTTTATTTTTGATTGTAAACGAAAAATCTGAACATTTTTGCATAGTTTATTAAAGTAACTTGAATATGACGTCGGGCATTTTCAAAAAAAGTTAAAATTGCATGTTTTATGTGGTTTTACATTTGAAGTATAAAATGATATAAAATGACTCGCATACTATTACATTAAAATACGATAATACCATGTACATATATATTTTTTCAAAAAAACTAATGACGTTGTATTCAAGAGAATTTAATTACCTATTAGAAGAGACGTCATTCAGCCAAATCGGTACGGTAGGAATTTCACAGTCGTGTACACAAACTCGAAAAACGATGATAAACGAAAAAGTTTGCACGTACAAAGTTTGGTAAAAATAATACTACTTTTACAGAACATTATTAGCTGTATCTTTGTAAATATTACAGTAATCGATTTGAAAATTGAACAGAATATTCGTGAATAGTTGAGCTACTGAATAAGACTACTTTGAAATATTCATTCCCTTCAAAGCAAGCATTTTCTTCCTCCATAAATTGCGGTTATTCTGTTCATATCCTATGTTTCGCTTCTCTGAATTCTTCCAACATTTCTTATCTATTCTAGTCTTACTTCTTAATTCATATATTCAGACATAAAAAAAAGCATTACATACTTGTAATTACAAGAATAAAATAATTGATTAGAAGTATCGTGTTTATCGAGATGCATTGTTTTATCACAAAGTATTCTTAGGCAAATGTAGTAAACGCCTTTAATTTTGATCAGAGACGAAAAACCAAAACGTTTTTGGATAGTTTATAAAAGTAGCTTGAATATGGCGACGTGTATTTTTTCAAGAAAATGTTAAAATTGCACGTTTTATGTGGTTTTAAATTTGAACTGCATTTTTCGCATGGAATGATTTTAAAATACGAAAATAGCATATAAATATATAATTTTTCAAAAACATATTGAAGGCACATGCAAGCGAATTTAATTATCTATAAGAAGAGAAGTCAGTCAGGCAAATTGGTACGGTAGAAATTTCTATATCATATACTCAAACTCGAAAAACGTTGATGCGCGAAAAAGTTCGCGCGTACAAACTTTGGTAAAAATAATACAATTTTTTACAGAACATTATTAGCTATGTCTTTGTAAATATCACAGTAATCGACTTGAAATTTGAACCGAATATTCTTGAATAGTTGAGCTATTGATTAAGGTTAATTTAAAATATTTTCGACTATTCTCTTAAAGGAATAAAATGTTAAACATCTTACTCTATATTCTATAGCATAATTCTCAGAAAGTACTCTTAGGAACACGTACTTAAAGCCATTATTTTTTATCCGAAACGAAAAAACAAAACGTCTTTGGATAGTTTATAAAAGTAGCTTGAATATGACGACCAGTTTTTTCAAGAAAAAGTTAAAATTGCATGCTTTCATGTGGTTTTAAATTTGACGTGCATTTTTCGCATAGAATAACATTAAAATACGGAACTAATATGTAAATATATATTTTTTTTAAATCCTACTGAAGGCATATGCAAAAGAATTAAATTATTTATAAGAAGAGTCGTCAGTCAGGCAAATCGGTACGGTAGAAATTTCTCAATCGTATATGCAAACTCAAAAAACGATGATGCGCGAAAAAGTTTGCACGTACAAACTTTCGTAAAAATTATACTATTTTTTACAGAACATTATTTGCTATATCTTTATAAATATTACAGTAATCGACTTGAAATTTGAACAGAATATTCTTGAACAGTTGAGCTATTGATTAAGGCTACTTTAAAATATTTGCTCCCTACAACGAAAGCATTTTCTTTGCCTATAAATTGCAGTTATTCTGTTCATATCTAATGTTTCGCTTCTCTGAATTCTTCCATCATTTTTCATCTATTCTAGTCTTACTCCTTAATATATAAAAAGACAAAACAGGCATTATATTCTAGTTACAACATCTAATAACATCTTAATTGCTTCGTAATAGGCATATATGCCTGTTTCTAAACGAAAGAGTTAAGGAAAAGTTAAAGAAATCAAATGTCAAATATTTTAAAGTAAAAAAAAAGCTTTAATGAAAAAAAAAATTGAGAATCCTTTGAAGTTCGATTGTATATCTTAAAATAAAGCCAATCTTCCATATAAACACGTGTCGCGTTTAAAATTATATTAATGGCAATATGATTGCCGTGAATTGCAGTCTGCAGTCGTGGTTGTAGGGTGTAAAGGGGGGAAAATTTGCAAGTCAATATCGGCGTGAAATTGCGTGCGGATTTTATGTGGCGTACGACGGAGCATATGAAACGGTGAGCGACGGTCAAAGAAGGCCAAACCATTTAATGATCGCTTTAAAATGTGATTGAAAATTCCTCGATACCGATGACCGTAGTACACAAATTTGTTTTTCAACAATAAAGCTACTTTTCTTGCATTATTATTAATATGAAAAAAAAAAACGACGAAAATTCCATGACAATGGAAAAAAGCACACTAAATATTCAGAGAACTCCAAAAAACACTTACCAAAGATGATATCAATGAATTTGTTCTTGGTAAAATACCACTACTCGTTGATATTGAAAGAACAGAAGATCTTCCACCATTTGCGAAATTTAACGAATCCTGTGTTAACTCATTCATTTTTTGCACTGTTTGTATATTCAATCGTTTTTGAATAGTTTAAACCGATTTTAAATCGTTTTTAAACAGTGTAAATCGTTATTTAAACAGTGTAAACGTTCCTAAAACCTTAAGATTTTATTTCAACACTAATATTTTAAAGTTTTATTCACACTATTTTCGCTTTTCTCTTTTTTTGTTTGGTTTAACACAATTTTAATTGAAAAGCCATTTTAATGGATAGAACAATACACCGTAGCATTGTCTCGTTCTATCAATAATCATCTGCACTTAATTAGTTTGAAAATATTTAGGTTTAGAAGAAGTAAACTGATTTGAAGTAAGCGCGCGACGCGTACGGAAGCTTTTTTTACGGCTGGTTCGGCCGACGCGTTCGCAACGACTACGAAAACAGGCTGAGTCGTTAGCGCCGACGTCGTCGTCGTTACTACTCCTGCTTATTCCTGCTCCTGCTGCTGTTGCTGCGGATACTGCGGAGGTGTCTGTCGGTTTTGGTAGGCGGTGCGCGGCGACGCAGCTGATGTGAGTGAGTGGAGTACATGCGCAACACCCGAATCACATCGAAAGGTTCTGTCTGCCTGCTCTACGATTGCTACGAATCGCATATATGCTAGCAGTGAGCAGGACAAGCAGGCAAATTGGATGTAGGCTGTGTATTTGGGTTGGGTGATGTGCGTTGATTTGCCATTGCGAATGGGATTTTAGGGGAATTCCGAAATAAAACCACCGCATTTGGATTAGATAGAAGATGAGTGATTACATGACCAGAATGGAAGTTTCGGAGAAATTGAGAGAAAATTGGTGATTCTAGAAATAGATAGAGAAGGAATCCAGATAGAGAAGTATCCAGGATATTTAGTATTACAGAATAATTTGTGCAGAACAATCCTTTGGATAGTGCGGTTAATAGTTAAACATTTTCAAGATTTTAGGCATTGTTCTTAACTCTGTAGAAAATAATGCAGTTCTCTATAATTTGTAGTACTATAGTATTATTGTACTGAACAATTATGTCGTCTTAAGGACACTCCATTGTGAAATTATAAACTTTGGATACATGACTCGAAAGGAAGTTTCGGAGGAATTGAGAAGAAGTTGATGGTTCTAGAAATAGATAGAGGAGGAAAGAAGCATATCATATTTTCAGATGTATCCAGATATTTAGTATTACAGAATAATTTGTGTAGAATAATCCTTTGGATAGCGCGGTTAATAGATCCCCGAAGTTAAAGATGCTCATTTTTTAAATTCCAATAAAAAACGATTTTAGGCATTGTTTTTAACTCTGTAGAAAATAATGCAGTGCTCTATAATTTGTAGTACTATAATATTGTCGTACTGAACAATTATATCATCTTAAGAACACTCCATTGTGAAATTATTAACTTTGAATACATGATTAGAAAGGAAGTTTCGGAGGAATTGAGAAGAAGTTGGTGGTTCTAGAAATAGATTGAGAAAGAAAAGATCATGTCTTGTTTCCAGAAGTATCCAGATATTTAGTATTACAGAATAATATGCGTAGAATAATCCTTTGAATAGCACGGTTAATAGATCCTCGAAGTTAAACATGCTCATATTTTAAATTTCAATAAGAAGCTCACTTTTTTCAAATAGAACGATTTTTGGCATTCTTCTTAACTCTGTAGAAAATAATGCAGTTCTCTATAATTTGTAGTACTATAGTATTGTAGTACTGAACATGTATGTCGCCTTACGGACACTTCATTGTGAAATTATAAACTTTGGATACATAATTAGAAAGGAAGTTTCGGAAAAATTGAGAAGAAGTTGGTGGTTCTAGAAATAGAGAGGGAGAGGAGCATGTTTTATTTCCAGAAATATCCAGATATTTAGTAGTGCAGAATAATTTGTTCAGAATAATCCTTTGAATAGCGCGGTTAATAGATCCCCGAAATTAAACATGCTCATATTTTAAATTCCAATAAAAAGCTCACAAGCGCACCTCGGTCTTCAACCATACGACAGTGCACTTCGTTTCCAACAACACAAAGCTCATCTCTTTCTGTGCTCCTGGCAGGTACCTGACATACCGCATGTAATAAAGCACAGGTCTGTAGCTGCACAGAAAAGTACGTTCGTAATTTCTACTCCTGAACAACATCCTTCCACAATTACTACATCAGTTTCATTATTTCACTTTATTTATTCAGCGCTTCTTTCCGATTCTCGTGGCAGCTGTAAACCTGTATCTTTACACAAATAAATAGATTTGTAAGGTGTGAGATATGTAAGGTTTACTGCTTGCGGTTAGAGAGACGTAGGGCTTACTCTAATTATTTCGACGTTTTTCCGACAGCATGCCGTCAACAATCAAGAGGCATCCACGTATGCCAACCACCTTAAGGCATACCTTGATCAATACCGTGAACAATAAACAATAAAACATAAAACTATCTTCATAGTGTTTTATTATATTTTGTTTTAGTTTCGTTGCGTAGGAATACCTGAAAACCCTCTGCGCTCATCATTCTCTTTCTAACTTTCGAGACAAAGTAACTATCTACCGGCACCCGATACCATGGAGTTCTCAGGTCTCAAACCTCGAAGTCACCCTGGATAAGAAACTGATGTGTAATGCACACATCATCAGGGCCCGTATCAAAGCTCAAGACGTCAGGACGTATTTGTCTGCCAACCAAATTGCTGACATTCCAGGCAATCATCAGAAGTATACTTTAGCTTAAGTATACTCCTGATGATTGCCAAGTCTAGCATTCCCGCTACAAAATGAATGAAGTCGAGGGTATCAACGTGCGTCTCTTACGCTCCGCGCTGAGTATCCCCTGGTTCCTCAGGAACTGGGAGATTTTACATGACCTATATCTTTGGACATTAGCAGTGGATGCTGCAAAATAAACATTCACGCGACGCTGGAATCACTAATTAGTAACATTATCAAATGCGCTCCTATGCAGTTCGACCACACGAGACGGCCATGTTTCCGGGGGTAGGTTTTTAAAACATGAAAAAAACATGAACTCGGCAATACACTAATCATTGATCACCATTCTAGTGTACTACACAATACGGCCGGATGGACCTCCTCCATCTCGGCACGTAGATCGGGTATCCTACAGATTTTTTCCCTGGCTTTTTATAACAGAACACTAAACATTCTCAACAAACTCTCGTTTTTACTCAACTCGTCCTGTACTACTCTTCACCACTCTGTTAGTATGTGCGCTAGACTACAAAAGCATCTAGGTACTGTGGGCAGACGGCCAGACTACTTTAGGAACGCATCGCTAAGTAAAGCTCAGAAGGACTATTTAGCTAGAGCTAGGTGCGGGTCGGAAGATAGGGGTAAGAAAGAATGGATGAATGATGAATATAAGAGGTGTGCGTTTTGCATGGATGGGAAGGATACCTAGGAGCATGTTATTGGAGAGTATTAATGGGTATTAATGAAGGGTGTGTGAGTCAGTTGAGAAGGGAAGTAGATTGTGTTGGTAAGTTGTTGTCTGAGGGAGGGGAGAGGGTGACCATAATTTTGAGTGTAGTTCAGAAGAAGAAGTGTTTGCGGACGGTATAAAAATAGTGTTATTAGTATGTACATAGTATTAATAAGGTATTTTGTATTGTTAATTTTTATTTTTGAGTTGGAATGATAATTTACGTATATACGTCGACACCACAATATTGTACAAAAAGCAAATAAACGCCATTTTGTTAATTGTTTTCTCCTGTCCATGTTCCATGTTGCTGTGTCAGTTCTATGAGCACTGTGCTGTTTTTACTTCTGGCAGGTCGCTGGCCTCACCAGGAAACCTTCCTCCTTTCTCAGCCGGGCTTAGGGCCGTCCTTGGCGGAGTTGGTAATCTCCAAAATACCCATCAGGGTCAAAATTGTTATTAATAACACAACCATTGAACAAGTCTTGCAGTTCAACTACCTTGAAGTAATGATTTCTAGCTGGGGAAACCTGGCAGAAGACGTCAGACAACAGGGCAACAAAGCAGCGAGAATATCTGGATGTCTTCGGAACTCTATATGGAAGAACCGGAACATGTCTATAGCCAGCAAAACCCGTATATGTAATGCCTGCATACGACCTATTCTAACCTACGCCGCAGAAACAAGAGCGGACACCGCCCTCACCAAACGCATACTCAGAACAACAGAGATGCACGCTCTAAGAGCTATAAGCGGACTAACCATCTGGGACAAGAAACGGAACAGAGATATTAGAAAGAGGTGCAATGTACCAGACATAGTGCGATGGACAAGAAATCATAGGAGGATGTGGAACGACCATGTTGATAGAATGCAGACCGATAGAATCGCGCGAATGGTCAAAGAGGGCGGACCACAAGGAAAGCGCCACACCGGCAGGCCACCAAAAAGATGGTCCGATAGCTGGACATCAATATCCCAGGAGAAGTGCCAGTAAAATACAAGCTAACCAGCTTAACATAAGAAGAAGAAGAAGAAGATGTTTCCTTCTGCTTCTTGTTTAGGCATTTTGCCTGTTCCTACTACAGTCAGGGTTTAAGTGGTCACTCCATCTCTTCGAAGTCTTCCCAGCGATTTTTTTCGACGTAGCGTTTTATCTCGGGCTATTCGGACTATTCTTGTTTTGTCATTCGCCCTATTAGGTCGTTCCATCGGAGTTTTCGGTTTTTGCACCATTGCACAATGTCTTCTATGCTGTTGCAAGCTCTTCGTATGTCTTGTTAATTGTAAACGTGTATATCACTAACATCGGTCGGGTGAGCGAGCAAGTAATGTCCTGTGGTGATGTGGTTCGTTGATGGCACCTGGACTACGCTGCCCTGTTTTCCTACGCAGAGTGAAAGGACTTAACTCTCTAAAGCGTAGCTGGACCGGTCATCGTGGTTCAAATCAACGTTGGGCACTTCTCCGCGGGCTCACTTCAACATCGGGCTAACCATCGTGAGGACACTTCATCGTCAGCATTATAAAACATGAACGATTGCTTTAATTATTATAAAAACAGTATTAATGATTATTACATTAGCTACCAGATTCTTTTTGAATTTTTGAAGTATCTCATATAATTTTTGAAATATATGTAATTATATTTACCATATACCTTTCATGGAAGCGATGAAATTAAGGTGTTAATAACACATTATAAATTACATTTTCATATCAAATTTGGTATCATTCCAAGCGGAATTTCAATACACATGCAATGTGTAATCACTTTTATACCAATTAGTTTTTATTTAAATAATATTATTTCGATGATAAGCAATCAATTGAGCAGGTAGTCACAACCGGCACGGCTTGTCGGTTCGATCCTCGGACGGGTAGAACCGCGTTATTCATGCGAATAGCGGCAATTTTTTTATATTAATTAAAGCAACCGTTCCTGCTTTATAACTCTGGCGATGATACGCCATCCCGATGAAATTCTACGACGATGATGAGTATCCACGATGGTCTGCCCGCGGAGATGTGCCCGACGTCGATATAAACGACGATGAATAGCCCTAGACTCCTCTAAAGTAAGATTATAACTGACGCATTCGAAGACTATTCACTACTGATCTCAAAAACTCATTAGGTAAAGTCATGTTCCGATAGCCCCGGGTATTAGCGCAGGATGAGTCCCTCCTGACCACCGTCATTACTGTAATTGGTAATGATAAATGTTCGATGATAATGATAATGTTCGATCAGGCGACGCGTTTAAACAGAAAATAAATGTTTGACAATAAAACAAATACTGAAAACTCTTTCAAATACTGAATACTCTTTCAAATACTGAAGCACAGTTGGTAGTACTTCGGTCTACCACGCAGGCGGACGGGGTTCGAGTTCCCGGGGTGGGCACCCCACATGTGTGTATTTATTATTGATAAAAATTCACACAAAATATCACTTAGAAAATTCACACAATTAAAATTCACTCATACAAAAATCACAATCAAAAACCATTCAACCACTCACTGACTGCATTCACACTATCACTCCACATCAAGATCCAATATCATCAGCACAACAATAACATTTACAAATGCAATAACATGTAAACAAAAATGAACAATAAACGATAAAAAATGTATTCCAGGCTGAAGGACCAGTTAGGTCGATGGCCAGGTCTCCGGACGGAATACATTATTAATTTTACTAAAAAATGAAATTAAAATCGCAATTTTACTCATCCCAATAAGAAAAAGAGCAATTATTATTCATACGCATCTCTCAGATACATTGTGGTGGTTTATAACTCTCACAAACTGTCACACATTCGATAATGCACCAACAAACTTCACTTTAATCAATCATCCTCAACAAGTTTGCAAATATTTTAAATGTTTCCAATGTTTCCCAAGCTTATTTCGTCACACTTTGTTGAAATAAAACGTGTTTAAACAAATTGTTTATTTTCCATCTATGTTTTCTAAATATTTTTAAAAACTTTGCAAGAAAACTTTATAAACCATAGTATTTTTTGTAAATATTTTCATAAATTTTCATATTTAACTTCCTGCATTCTTTGTTTACGGTTTTTTTTTAACTCTATAATCATTTAAATCCAGTGGAAATAATGTTTTAAATCTAAAGTCATTTTTACGATCCATAATTTCGTATTTCTTATCAGTTGCTTATCAAAAAAGGAATAAAACATAAAGGAATAAAACATAAAGGAATAATCAAATTTGAAGAAATAAACGGCGCATAAATAATAAACTTTATCGCAAATCTCCCGGCATTGAAGTAAAGTAAACTTAGCAGCATTTAGTGCGTACTTACGCATATAACAATCGACCATGAATTGCTGTTAATAATGTTCGGCCACGCAGAAACCGTCGTAATCAATATTATCGCGCATGCACACGAAACCTCATTACGCTACGCGTCGCGTATTCGCACGTTTGCATTGTTCCTAGCTTTGACGGTCGTTTTTCCTGCCGATGAAATTATTGTACAATTCATGAGTGATTGAAATCGCACAAATGAGAGGCTGCAAAAGAGGTAGTAACAAAATATTGCGAATAGAAAGAGGGAGAGTGCGAGGAAGAAAGGAAAAAGAAGAGTGCTAGAGGTCGAAAAAGAGAGATGGAGAAAGACAAAAGAGAGGTAGAGAAAGAAAAAGAGAGATAGGGAAAGAAAAAGGGAGATAGAGAAAGAAAAAGAAAGATAGAGAAAGAAAAACAGAGTAAAAGAATGAAAAACCGAGTAAGCGAAACAAAATGAGAGGGAAATTGCGCACATTGCAAAATTACATATCACAGAAGAGCGCAGGAGAGCGTTTTGGAAGGAAGGAAGGAAGGAGGTGCTCACCTCCTGCTGCCGTCGTGCGCAGTGTGGAAATTCGTCAAGCACAGTCGACGCTACCGCACGGAAAATTCCTGCTAGCCAATAGCGGCAGCGTTCGCAGGCCACGAAAAATGGCGGCGCATTTAGGCGTGTCGAACACACACGCAGCAGGCCAGTCAGCCTGGCAGGCAGGTCGCAGGAGAGATGCACAGATAGCGTACTTACTCAACCGAGACAGAGAGAGACAGAGAGAAATAGAGAGAGAGAGAGAGAGAAAGACAGTGATTTCTCCTGCAGCGCGAGGAACAGCCCACCTTTTATTTATTTCAATTAGTTTTTACTTCTGTTAAAAAAACTGTTAGAATCACACTAATTAAAAGCATTTTAAACTTCATTATTCCTTTCTTTAACCAAGTAACAAATACAAATCAAATCACTAGTTGCAATCAGTAAGGATAATGAGAAAATAAAATTAACAAATTTTAAAAATTACGTTAGCGAAAGTAAATGATATTTTGTTTACGTCTAATAAATGTTTATCAATATTTATTGTTTGTTTGTTTGCTAAGTATAGCTATCAAAATCTAGTTGTATTTTCGTTTGAGGAGTTAGAGGTTAAACTAGATTTTAAGTAAGTCACTGAATAGATGATTAAAATTCATATAGTAATAGTAGAACTTGATATAAATAAATAAAATTATTTTGGTTTTATGGGAGATTAATTAAAAGTTCACAGAGTTGATTCTGATATTTATTACTATTTTGTTTTAATTGCTTTTTAGACAAGATTTGGTTAGGTTTCATTTCAATATAATTCATTGAGTACTATTACGAAGACCTTTAAGTAACCGCATTTATCGGACTTATAAAAAACGTTTTTTTAGTTATTGTGGTTTTAATCAATAACTAAACTATTCAATAATATTCACTACAAATTTTAACTTGATAGCTGCTGCTTTTAGGAAGTTACAACCCAAACAAATATATAGAGTTCATAAAGTTTTCACCACCGTTTTTAGATTTTGTGCACACGATTGATAAAATTCTACTGAACTGATTTGGCTGTAGGATAGCTCATTTAATAGGTAATTAAATTGTCTAAAATATGCCGTCGATAGTTTTTCGTCCGTACATATATTTATATATTCTTTTCCTATTTAAAGTCGAATTCTTATGATAAAAAATGAAGTTTGAATTTAAAACTGTTTAAAAACTTATTTTCTTTAATTTTTCTTTAAAATATTCAGCGGCATATTCAAACACATTTCATAAACTTTGGAAAGACTTTTTGACTTTTCGTTTTCCATCAAAATTAAGAATGCTAGAGTGAGAGAAGAGAGTACCGATAATGTTAATTGTCTTTGCTATAAACTGCGTGCTTTTTCACCAATAAATATAGGATTCATTGCTACATTCTGCATTCATTCATATATTTTTCAGGGGTTATAAAAATAAAAGTTTTCAGATTTATAGATCTACTTTGGTTCTTTCATGGTTATGTTCATGAGGAAGATTGAAATTCGAGTAGAATGGAACGACTTACAGAGCTCGGCTTTACCCCCTCCATCATTTTACTTCATACACCAACAAATACAGCCAGTTGGCGCTGATTCTCGTACCAATTTCTACACAGGGAGTTGCCTATTTAGATATATCTATAATCTGTGGCTGGAACATCAAAAAGCAAACAAACACTGAGAACGGCTGATATAAAAATCCTTAGGCGAATAAAAGGGGTGTCCCTATGGGATTGAATACGGAGCGACACCATAAGAACTGAAGTGGACGTAGAAGACAAAAGGCACAGGCACAGAAGAAGACAATGGAACGATCACGTCGACAGGATGACAAACAACAGGCTGGCAAAATGGGCTAAAACCAATCGTCCCGCCATCAAAAGACCGAAACGAACACCGAAGAGGTAGATAGAATCATGGAAGTCAAAGTCGGAAGAAGCATAAAGCACCACAAACAGGCATAAGCCTACTGAAAAGGAAGAGGAGGTATTCAATGCTACAATGTTATACTGATGGTCACTTTTACTAGATTCACCTTTTAACCACATTGTCTAATTGTTTGCGAATCAGTATGAATGTGTTGATTTTATCACAAAGGGCAATAACACACTCGCAATTCACTTAATTTGCAGTACATTCTGGATTGTATAATCTCCTGTGAAACCTGAAATATTCAGAAAGTCACGGGCTTTCTTTTTCTGTTATTGGCAGGTTTCCACATATTACAGGTTAATATAATACTTCCCGCCCGTCTGTGGGGAGATTAAACGTAGGGAAATGGCTAGAAAATGTATTTTTATCAGTATTAGTTGTGATAAACTGCAAGAACCAAATACACATGTGTTGGGGGCGAGCAATTAGACCTATCAATATCGGATCAATAACACATAAATATATGTACGGAATACAGGCACCTCGATATGAAATTATATCCTACGAAGGAACCATGGAAACTGCAATCAATGACCGAATCCAACAGGGTCGATAAAAACATAAGCAAAGAGAACAAAAAGCGCATCAACAATGCAATAACGAAAAGCATAATGATAGCAAATATAGCAGTGAAGTCTGGGCCTAAACTGCAAGTATCCAAAGAAAACTCAGAGCTGCCGAAATGGATTTCCGGCCTAGAGCAGCAGAACTGTCAAGACGAAACGAGATGAAGTCAGAAATACACAAATACGAAAGAGAATGAATAGGGAAGCTGATATAGTCGAAGAAATACAAAACGGACAACTAAAGTGGTACGGGCATGTTAAATGGATGGATGAAAGTCGATTCACTGAATACCCCCTGAAAACCGGAAAAGAGGGCGGCCATGTAACATCTGGAGGACGGGAATATCCGAGAAAGAAGAAGATTAACGGAAAAAGACTGGAAAAACCGAAAGCTTGGAAGTTAGGGATCGAAAGACGTCAAGCGTTACAAACCGATGGAATATATAGTTGTAATATAATCAAAAAAAGTACGAATTTGTAAGTGGACAAAACAGACAGTAGATGGACAAAAAATGTGCATAAAACATAGAATATTACATGATCATATGGCAATTAATCATAAATAAAATGCAAATTCAGCATCGACCCAGTAGCCTCGAAGAGAGTGCGTCACCAATGTGCCAATGAAATTTCGCAGTAAGCACGCGTTTTGTGCGATCGGCTACATTGTGAGCTGAGGCACATTCGATGGACGATTACGTAAAAGTGACGATTAGCCGTTGTGGTCGTTGTGACACATTGTGAAACGCGACACAAAGCAGAAATCAGCACGGCCGGTGTGCGTTGTGCGTGATGTAAGCGGAACCTTCTTACATTTGTCAGCTACATCATGTTTTGACATTTGTCAAAGGTGCTCTTGAGGGATGAGATGTACGTACATGCATTTGTAGACAGCAAATAATTTCCAGTTATTCGATTCCTTCGAAAGTATGATAATAGCAGCTTATTTGCTGAGATATCAAGTTTATTCGTCAATTCAAATTTTAAATTCTAAAAATAAAAAATTGATTATAAAGCGTAATTAATATGTATCCAATCGTTTTTAACGATAAACATTTCCTTTGTAAAGAAATTTAACAAGAAATTCTTGTATTTCATTGATTACACAGTTTGGCGATGAATTTCTAAGGATAATACTCGAGAAAACATAGTGTACAATCAAAAAACACGTGGTTAGGCGGAGACTCGAAGGGCAAACAATGAGTTGTCATGGTCACAATCACGTGTTAGGCGTTATTTCACTCCTAGGCTGATTTTAGGCGTTGCTTCGAATAATACACACTGTGTTGTCATGGTAAGAACATGTGTTTCGGTGATTAATTCTAAACTAAACGAATTATTTCTCTTCGAAGTTTTTAAATTAACCTTTTTTTGAACAAAGAAAATATATTAAGAAATAAAAGCATGTTCGACGAACTATTTCGTTTCAAATTGATTACAAGCATTGTAGAAAAACTATTTGGGCAGTGTTTGTAAGCATTACTTAATTGTTTGAAAACGTGCGATAATTTTGCAACGCATGTTTACACGATATCGAATTTGGCAAGCGTCAAAGTTGTCGGCAGCACAACTCAAGGTAAACGCTGATAGTTTACGCTTACGCTTAGATTCCAGCTGATTCATCAAAACAATCTGTGCAATTGGTATTGCCTCAGCATTTCTCAGCCTAGCAGCAGGTAAAGGCATTTCTATTTCTATCACTTATCGCCTTATATGACAATTTACCAAGAAAAAGCAGGCATTTTTTTGAGATTTGCCTTTAACAAGGTGAAAAATTCATCAGGTGAAAATTTCGATTTTTTGTCTAAATTCAAAGCAAATCAAAGTCTAAATATTAGGCTGAGTGTAGAGTGTAAACTATTCAAAAATGTTCCTTCAGGTCGATGGCTACAGTATTCACAAAGTTATAGCTCATTAAACTTATAAAATAAATACAGAATTCTTATGTTTACCCAACTTTAAAAGCAACTTCGTTTTTTCGATTTTGCGAACACGATTAAGAAAATTCTACTGCATCGATTTGGTTGGATTGCGGCTCATTTTATAAATAATTTAATTATTTAGAATTTAACGTCAATTATTTTATCAAAAATTATAAATTTGGATTTTTTTCGTATTTTTAAGACGAAATTGATGTGAAAATTTCACTTAAAAATAAAAAACTCAATAAAATCATACAATTTTAAGTTGTTTTAATGGTCCGCTGGTTAAAAATGGTTATTCTCCATAATCTACATCAATAGCTAAACCATTCAAGAATATTCTTTCGAAATTTCAGGTCGATGGCTACATTATTTACAAAGTTATAGCTCATTAAACTTATAAAACAAATACAGAATTCTTATGTTTACCCAACTTTAAAAGCAACTTCGTTTTTTCGATTTTGCAAACACGATTAAGAAAATTCTACTGCATCGATTTGGTTGGATGGCGGCTCATTTCAGAAATAATTTAATTCTCTAGAATTTGTCGTCAATTATTTTGTCAAAAATTATAAATTTAGATTTTTTTCGTATTTTTAAGACGAATTTTATGTGAAAATTTAAGTTGTTTTAATGGCCCGCTGGTTAAAGATGATTATTCTCCATAGTCTAAATCAAGAGCTAAACTATTCACGAATATTCTCTCAAAATATCAAGTTCATAGCTGCATTATCTACGAAGTTATAGTTCAAATGCAATATATAAATATATTCTTGTGTTTACCAATATCTAAACGCTTTTTTTCTAACTGCTTTGTTTTTGATTTTTGCGTACCCGATTGGCACAACTATTAAACCGATTTGGTTGAGTGACGACTCGTTTTATAGATAATTAAATTCTAACGTCAATTCTTAACGTCAATTGTTTTTTCGAAAAAATGTTTATATACATAGAGGTTCGCATTTTTAAGTTGAATTTTTATGCGAAAAATGTTGTTTAAATATAATTCACTATAAAAAGAGGAAAAAAGGTCAGTTTTCTTGAAAATACATCGTCTTATTCAAGATAATGTTATAAACTATGCAAATACATTTTGGTTTTCCGATTCTGATCAAAATAAAGGATATAATATACGCAACTCAACAATTAATAAAAGCGATATAATCGCCATCCATTTTGATCTTACAAATTAAATAGCAATATTTTTAATGATTAAAACATGTTTCGTTAAGATTTCAATTTTTTCAAAGATATAAGTATAGCAATATTTTTAACATATTTCAACATATTTTAACTACCAAACGAAACTTTAACTGACTTTATATTGGTCTAAAACATTACGTTTCATAGGAAATAAATGTTAAAAACAAATTAGTTGTAGGTACACGTAATAATTGAACATAAAATTATTATTTAAACGTCAGAAACATGACTCCCAGTCAGTGGCACAGTGGATCGTGTGGATATATCGCTTACAGATCCAAAGTGCAATTAAACAGCGCTTGTTTTCGCAAAAAAAAGGAGAACGCAGGAAAGTGCACGGTAACGTAAAACGTTGGCTCAAGCTCACCGGTGTCGAGTCGAGCGTCCCTTGTTTTTGTATTCCTGTTACGTGCCAAAGGGTGTCGGTTTTACGCTTCATATAATTAGGTAATTTGATCGTTTGTGCGAAGTTTTTACATTGTATTGCAACCAAATACAGTTGCTACTAATTTTTGCTTAATATGGATCAGCTTTAAACTCGTTAAGACTCATATTAGATGTTTTTAAAATGATATCTTAATGTGAAGTTGGCAGTTATTCTCAACATAAAACTTTCAATTAAATATAAATACAAAAGAAATAAAATCAATTTTCAACAAAATCAAGGTAAGAATAATTTTTAAAACAATATTTCACATTGGAATAAATTCAAATTCAATCATTTTTAAGTATATTATTACAATTATTCTGCAAACGGCGCATGTACAGAAGATTCATTCAGCAGCAGTATTTCTGGATATAAAGAATGCCTTTGATAGTGCATGGCATGAAGGACTCCTATTCAAAATGAACACACTAAATATCCCTCTCTACCTTGTCAAGTGTATAAGCTCCTTTCTTAATAGTCGGTCTTCTAAAGTCAGAGTGAAAAATGTACACTCATCTCCGTTCACTAACTACTTCACAGGGAGGCAGAAGGTATTTTCACCACAACGGCCACTTGTATCTACAAATCCATCTGAAGACCTATTCTAGACTATCCACTGACATTGTTAGCTAATACTACCAACAGAACAAAACGGTTAATTAAACTAGCAGAAACAACAGCTCTGCGAACCATAACCAAACTCCGATATCCTAATAACTCCCTTCATAACCCTCCGAACACCCTGCTATTCACCAAAACTCAAATACTCCCCATCAACATGTGGCATATCGAACTCCAACAAAAATTCAAAAATACACCAATTAATTTGGCTATCATTGAACCGCTTTGTATTCCTTTCACTGAAAATTCACCTATCAAATTCAAAACTCCTGAAAACACACTACTACGAACATACATAAATATGTAAACCTGTAATGATCAATAGCCGTTAAAATATACCTATCTATCTATTACAATTATATACATTTATTTAAGTTCTTTCTACTTGTATCGACTTTTATGTCTTTTACGAGATGAATTTGAAAGTTTTTTTTTGTCGGAGGAAAAGTGAACCAATGCATATATTTATTCTGAACAATTTGAAAAGCACAAAAAAGTGAAAAGTAATGGCGCCAGGAACATGCTTAACTTTATTTCAGCGAAGCACGAACGTCCGAACGACGCTGGAAAATGTTTGTTGGCGTTGTAGACGCACTGACCCAATAAATGTCTCCAATATTTCAATATTATTAGTGGAACGTGACCGTCCTGCTGACTATATTAACGACAAAATGACCAGCGCGACCGAAACAAGGCGCGCAGAGCCAGTGCAACGTCGTCACAATGGAGCTGGAAAAAGGAGCTAAAAAAGTCGCCACATCGAAAACAGGCGAGTCGTAAACGATTTACGAACCAAGCAGTGGCACACAACTACAATTTGAAACGCGAGTAAGAAATTCAGAAGAATTATTACTAATGACCTATCAAATTACATGTACTTTTTTGACATATATTACTCTGGATTTTTTGAAGTTTTAGTTTTGGCTGTTTTAAAACCAATGTCAGATGTAAATATACCAGTAAATTTTAAACAGCTTATCTTTTTACAAAAAAGGGAGTAGGAACCACCATGCGAAAAATTACGTATTCATTACCGAGATAGAACCCGTGTGATCGTGCCGTAAAAGCCATCGTAAAATGACTCATATAAGCTACATGCAAATTTTTGATTTGGAAATACCTAAAATACCCAGCCAGTTTTCTCATGGTTCGATGAAGAATCGGAAAGGAAATGCATTAATACGTATTTCAAGTAAATACCTCGTAATGTGACCAAGTTATGAACAAAAAGTAGTTTGATTGTTCCCATTTAAAATACATTGCGATGGTGCAAAGATGACCATATCTCTATTGATTATTAATATACCCAAACCATATTCACAGCATCGGTAGCAGGGCTCATGACAATTACGTCAACGTCAAAATTTTCCCCCTGAGGCGTATAGATCAGAATCTACAATGCATAACATGTTTCTAAGCACTGGAAAATGGTTCCATATATTTTCTAATACATTTGTATCTCATATTAAATTATCCACATTTTAATATACATTTAAGTGGATAATTATATAGAAAAGTTGAAAATAAGAGCTAAAAGCCAAAATGAATTCCTTTCATTTGATTACTTGAAACAGAACCTTCTTGTTTGTATTTTAAGTAAACAACATATCAAATTACACATATTGCGCTGTGGGTCTGATTGAACAGAATTTGAAGATCCTGAATATATATGCCTGAAGATGGATGCCTTGCATCCGAAATGCGCATCGCAATTTACAACAAATACGTGTGGGTGCAGGTCTTCAAATTTTGAACATCAAATAGCAAAGCTTAAGTGCTCTATGCGCATTGCTTCAATTCACCACGTACGTACTTAGATTTTGCGTTGCTTACGTTGCATCAATTATAACGTAAAGTCGAGGCTGTCGAAAAAAGATGAAAAATTAGTTTATATAGCTAAACTTGAGCAATCTTCAATTAGTAGTAGTAGTAGTATGACCTTTATTGGCATTCATCCTTTACACCATTTTACATTTTGCCGCCAATAGACGTCATAAAATAAATAAATAAAACAAAATATAATCCATAGCAATAAGACAAAATAAAGTAAATTAATCACATGTGCAACTATCATGCTTTTTGAAAATATACTCAGTTTTTCGGAACCTCAACATATGCTTCGCCTCCGTGGTCTTTCCTCCTACCCTCCTAACTTGGTCATCCCTCTCCTCTGTTTCGATTTCTCCTTCACAACTTGTCTCAGTATTGTGACACTCTCCCTTCCCTCTCCCAACCACTCCCTTACGTTCCCCTTCTTACATCCCAAACATTCAGCCCTTCGCAGACACACAGATGCTCCCAGGTATCCACCCCACCTCGACATAACACACATTCCATATATTCGTTCCCCATCCACACCTTTCTTCCTTGTTCCTCACTCCTACACCTTGCTCAGGCTATAACCCGTTTGTCGTCGGCGCTCATTCTTTGCTTGGTGATATACTTTGGCTTCTGCCCGGTAACCTGTATTAGCCTGTACGCGGGGTTATACGAGCTGTTACCTATGTTCTGTTGGCGCACCTGTTCTTCCACCTCTCGACCCCTTTCACGCACCATCCATTCTAACAGTCCCCCTTCCCGCAATATTTCTTCTACCGCTAATTTCGACAAACCCACATGTTCATACTCCTTCCTTCTATCCACCCTCCACACACTCACCCCTCTACTAGCACACCACTCCCATATATCCTTCATCAATCTTCCGCTTTCCATTCTACTCACTCTCTCCTCAAACCTTACAACCCTGCTTACCGACTCCCATTTAACAGACATTCTCCCTATCTCTTGCATTACAATATACCTGGGGGTGGATCTTTCGAGGCCCAACATATCTTTGATGAAACACGTTTGTTCTCTCTCTAATGCTTCCCATTCACACAGTCCCCACACTTCCACACCATACAACAGTCTCAATCTTCAAGTACTTAACACCAATGAATTTGTCTTTCAATTTGCAACAAACGGTGTTAATTTAACGGGGTCAGTACTTTCGGTTCGAAAATTAGTACCTTCCATTGTAATTCCCCATTTAAAAAGTTGTGCTAGCCTTATTATTTTGTCGTGCTAAGATCACAGCGGTACGTTCGTCAACGTTTTTCCTATGATATAATGAGAGTTACTATCTTATCATTTTATCACGAACATCATATTAATAACGATCTCATGAAGGATAATCTGTGGGAAGTACATACAATCACATTTATCAGCTGATAAAAAGAAAACATGCGGCTTTGCATGTTTTACAAGACAGCCATCAAATGAATATAATCGAAGCGCAATTGTTACATGATATGATAGGCTGTTATCAACCGCGGAGCGCGTAATAAATACGTATTTGTTCGTCGGCTGCGGGCAATTACAACGCGAATTTTTTATCACTGTGGGTAAGCGTATTTGATTACGCTCTTACTGAAATGACTTACGGCTCTCTGATCAAAGATGTGAAACCGTCAAGGATTTTAACGAAAAAAATACAAATAAACACGAAAAAATACTCAATACTCTTTGAATATTTTCTATAACTGTGATTGTATTACTGCTCTTAGAAATTCATCATCATCTTCTTCCAGGTTCCATCGCGTTTTACGCCTTTTCGTTCCGTTCTTCCAGATTTGACGATTATTACAGTTTTCCTCATTAATTTGTCGTTCGGATATATACTTCTGTATTCCTTGTAGCCATGAACGTTTCGGCCTACCTCTTTTTCTGTTGTCTCGTGCTGACCAGTTTTTTATTTGTTTCGGGAGCCTTTCTTCGCCCATCCTCTCTATGTGCTCGTACCATTTTAGCTGCCTTCTTTCGACCTCCATGACTATGTTGGACTTCACTCCCATCATTTCTCTTATTGTTTTGTTTGGTACTCGTTCCCATCGCGATTTGCGGGCTGATCTTCTTCAGAAGTCAATTTCGAGCGTTCTATGTTTGAATTGGAACAAACATATAACCAATACTTGTGACAAAGCCAATGCTTGTTTTCAATAGATGTCTGTTTTTGTGTATTCAAT
Organism: Mimaenictus wilsoni; assembly: GCA_027575185.1. NCBI lineage: Eukaryota > Metazoa > Arthropoda > Insecta > Coleoptera > Staphylinidae > Mimaenictus > Mimaenictus wilsoni. The sequence goes on from JAODAC010003599.1 coordinate 94,907, forward strand.
CTTAGGGCAAGAAGTTAGGAGTTTGTAATACTCGTAGTAATGTTTAGATAAGTCTTTGCTTTCGAGAAAATGTATTTAACTTAGCTATCTCCCATAGCGATTTTTTGTACACAAGATAAAACTCTTCAAGTTAATGTATCGATGCCAGATACACACGAATGGTAGTTCGTCTCCCCATCCCCATGTGTAGAATTGTATACAGTAGGAATTTTGTAAACTTGTTTTGGTTTTTGGAAAAATATATTCAGTCTTGAGCATAACTTGGTAGACTTTGGTTGGGTTAGAGTTTCGACACTCGTATTAACTCCCTCGTTAAGATACCCAGCCAAGTGTTTGCTTTTCTAAGTTGCGAAACTTAGAAATAATCCATACATTGCATCCGGACTCCGATCCACAACACCAGAAAAGTATGCTCAGCAATCTCGAGGCTCCTACGTCAACACGGAGGCGGCAAAGACTCTTCAAGGTGGATCATGTCTTCAGTCGCGCTATCACAGTTGCTTTATGCTGCGCAGGTGTGGACAGATAGGGCGCGGAGCAAAACAAACATGAAGAGAATTCGCCATGCCATGAGAGGATGTACTCTGAGAATATGTAGGGCATACTGTCCTGTGTCGACAGAGGCTGCGGAAATTCTATCGTCAACCCCTCCTCCGGACCTGATAGCGCTAGAACGGCAAAGAAGCTACCGACGACGAATAGGCGAGGAACCTAATGTGCCCTTTGGGATAACGGAGGAATGGTCCGCCAGTTGGAGCAACAGCTCCACGTCAGGGTGGCGCAAGCGGTGGGTACCATCCCTAACAGCATGGCTAGAACGTCCGCATGGAGACTGTAACCACTATCTTACCCAGTTTCTTACTGGCCATGGCCAATTTGCGTCGTACCTCCACAGATTTGACAAGAAAGGGTAGTAGTATATGCAGCCACTGCCCACTGGGCGTAGCAGATACCCCAGACCACCTTGAACCCTTGAACCCTCTGCCCAGCATGGACCAAAGAACGGATGGAACTTCTGGCGGCGATCCGGTGTGCGACTTGAGCAACTTGGGAGAGCTATGCTCCATTCTCAAGAAAACTGGAATACGATAGTCCTTTTCTGCGGGAACGTCGTGAGGCAAAAGCGTAAAGTCGAAGAACACACATAGAGGGTCCCTAGACCGTTGCACTGACGAAATGCATAACCCACGATACCGGTGCAGCGTATCTGATTTAGGGGGTGCGCACAACATCACTATTATATTTAATAGTAGCCACCCGTCTCATAGGGCCACTTGTTCCGGTTAGCAAGACGCCGGCAATGCCCCAAAAAAAGTTTGTCTTCGGATTTTTTGGTGATTTGCCAAGCTTCACTTCCGTATAGCACAATACTCTCTAATATGGTGTTGAAGAGACGCTGCTTGTTACGTTTGTTTATGTACTGTGACCAGAGGACAGATTTTAGGCAACCAATGACCTTCTTTCCCTTAACGATCTTGTCTCCGATTTCAGGTTGGGTTTGTCCGCTCTTCGTTATACTTACACCAAACCAAGTTAGGTGTACTCTTCGCATGTGCCAATATTGGTATCAGTCTCTATTTCTAATCGTGGTGTATTGCCTTTGCCCACATGCAGACTCTTAGTCTTCCGGTAATTAACTGTTAAGCCCCAATATTTATATTCTTTAAACAGTTTCTTTTCCATGTTAAGACCTCTTTTTCTTGTGCAAGTACTACCTGGTCGTTCGTATGTTTTCGTATGTTAATTCTGTTTCCACTCCGCGACATTCTCTTCTCCGTTTTTCCAGGGCTCTGTTTATGTATATATCAAATAATGTCGATGAGAGACAACAGCCCTGGCGGAGCCCTTTTGTACCCAGACAACTTTCTGAGAGCTTGTTTCCCATTTTGACTCTTGATATTTGATCCTTATACATTTGTTGTATCGCATTTTTGATAGTTGTGTTAATTTTTGTTTCATGTAGAACTTGCCAGAGTTTACTTAGAAATTAACATCATTAAACTAAAGATAATATTATAATAGTCGAGTTTACTAACCTCAAATGTAGATAAACATAAATAAATATACTATGTAAGACTTAAGAAAATAATTAATGTCAACATAGACATCAACAGACGTGTTATAAACAAACAAAAGTAATGGCAAAAGAAATTAAGGGGCGCCATGTTGAAATGAAGTTTTGAATTTCATTACAAGTCTGGGTGAGATAAATGGCGCCTGAAATGATTATAAAAAATGTTGGATCATCAAAGATTACGTTTTTTTCTGAAGATATCTGTAAAGTTTTATTTAAAGTGTACGTACGTGATTAAACTGGATTAAACTTTGTTTAAAACTCGGTTAAAAACAAAGTTATTTCTTAAATTAACAGTTAGGTGAACATACCAGAAGTAAATTAGTTTCTTAGCTTCTTTATATTAATATTTATAGCCTTTTTCATTCATAACGTAAGTTAGGAAGTAAGTTAAGCTGTGGGTTAACAGTAATTTGACTTTCCATGAATAATAAGTAAACCACCTTGTAAATTACTGGTTAACGTCACTTATTCTTAGATAGTGGTATTTTTAAGTCTATAAACCAGAGTTCTATGACTTCAGCGTAAAATTTTAACGTTAAACGTTCTTTAGACCTCAAATTAGAAACATTGCGTCTTCTAAACAACTTACAATTAGAATGTACTCTTTTAATATTTTGCAAGTATTCCTGCTGTATTTCCACGTAAGTAACTAAACAAGTTTAGTTCAATTAGTGCTAGTTTCAAAAAATTGAAAATTAACTAAATAAAACGAATAAATTTATTTATATGAAACTTAATTGCAGATAATTAAATGTAATCTCTTCATCGATAACCATGAATCCATACTAACAGTACCGAATGTGGGAAGAATTGCAGGAACATCGAGAGAATACCACGATTTTAAGGACCAAAGGTATTACCAGTATAAAGGTATACCTTTTGCCGAACCTGTAGAGAGATTTGAAATGGCTCAGCCTAAACAAAAATGGATTGGTACACACAATGGTAAACTAGAGGGAAAAGTTTGTCCACAACCGACTGGTAACTTTTTCTATCCGGGACAAATTGATGAGAGGAATTGTTTGGTTTTAACAGTTACTACTCCAATTGTAAGTACAATTACAATGCTTTTAATTTTATAAGGCTTTATTGGAGGAGTTAGACATTATTAGAAGTGTGGGGTACGGTGTGCCGTTGGTTGCGGAATGATGATGCAGTTGTTTAGGAATGAAGAATAGTTTACTTATCACACAAGTAGAAAT
>JAODAC010003600.1:0-34270 GCA_027575185.1 Mimaenictus wilsoni
TTGAGAAAGACCATATTTTTTATGCGCTTATAAAAAGTTCCACATTTCAAAAACTACAGAAATTTTACTAGTTTTTCTTAAACCTACCCAGGCTAGTTGAATGGAGAAACTTATTTCTTCGATGATAGAACAATTTCGTTCTGAAAAGACATGATGAAGCTGATGAGGAATCAACGCTGAAAAAAAAGGTAGCTGCACAAAATGTGCTGTCCGTGCTCGGGGAAATTTGGTGGTTTGGAAAATTGCAATCTCTCGAGCGAAGCCGACGTAAAATTTCTATTAAGATCTCCCAGCACTCGGCATGCGGACACACTCACATACACACACACACACACACACACACACACAAATGCACAAGCGCACACATATACATACACAAACACACACTCACGCATAGACGTGCTCAGTGGTCACATAAACAGCAGAAAGCAGGCGCGTAAATATTTATGACACGCGGGCACAAACACAGCTTGCGATGAGTGCACGCGTGGAAAACCGAGGAAAATGAGAAATACTCGCGCGCACTGCACAAATGAAAAAGCGCACGCGCGTTTAAGGAACGCTTTAAAAGTATAATGCATAAACTATGTTGTCGTAGGCGGTCACACACACGTTCACACACACACATGCACACACACACACACACATACCCACAGCTGTGTGTTTACGATCGTTTTACGCGTGTGCGACGCCAGCTGAGGAAAAACTTAAAGAAAACGCCCGTCTGGGGAAATTCATACTCGGAGTTAACTAAACTTTGCCGAGAATAGTTACCCGCTTCCTCCTCCTCCCTTGTCCACCACCCGTCGTGCAGAAGTGAAATTTGCCGGATAAACAAAGTTGGAGAAATTACAGACGTGCGACATTTAAATTTCAAAGAAAAACTTGAAGAAAAACTTGGGAAAAATATCCTAAGAACTTACACCGATTATATAAAGCTATGAAATTTTAAGGAATATAAATTTTTAAGGAATTTAATTTTTAAGGAATAAAAATTAATTTAATGAAGATTCCCATTGAATTTCTTACGTAAAATATGTAATTTTTCCGAATAAACAAATTAGAGGAAGCTCATTAGAAAGATAAGATTTTTCTCGTTAATTAAAAAACATTTCAATTATCTCAAGTAGTTCCGGAGATATTTACGTTTAAAGTTATCTTACTCCCTCATACAAACGCTACGTGCGTGTACACGTAAGTGTGAAAGTTTGTATGAGTGAGTAGAAAATCTTTAAACTTAAATATCTTGGAAACTAATAGAGATTTTTAAGAACTTCAAATGCAGGATTTTAGAAGAGGTATTGAACTTTTATCTCAACTGAAAACTGTTCAACTTTCATGCTGTATAACTTTCCGAAGAAAGAAAAATGTAAAGTTCTTAATACGTCTGATTATTCAGGAGCGCAGTTTTTATAATTATTGTTCCCATGCAAACTTTGTTATTATGATGGTAATTAAAAAGTGTTTAATGGATTGTACACAACGTCGAGAAAGAAAAGCTTCTTAGCGTGTAATTAATTATAGAACGTTTAAAACGGATGACAGATTTTTCCCTGATCATGACTAAAAAAATTCCCAAGCGGAAATGTTAATTTCTAATAGACTTTACTTTAATTTATCACAGAATCAACTTACCTTATGTTTCGTTTAAAATTTATTGTTTAAAAATGAATACAAAACTTTTTTTTCAAAATTGTTAATTGACAGTAAAAATTATATGATTACTAGCTTCTAGAATCTGAAAAGATTATCAAACAATCTCAAATAGTTTTCGAGATATATACATTTAAAGTTCTTTTACTCACTCATACAAAACGCCCACAGGTACAGGAACATCAGTGTGAGGTTTTGTATGAGTGAGTAAAAAAACTTTAAACCCAAATATCTCGACAACGGCTTGAGATATTTCGATGCTCTTTTTGGATGTCACTTGAGAATTTAACCAGCTGTACTATAACGTTACAAGTAACAACGATATTGTTCAATATTCTGTGGTAAAGCGCAGATTGCAGAATAATGTCGTAATTGCGAGCGTAGTCAGCAATAAGTTGATAATCTGCTAGCGGTTTGAGCACATTTTCCGAGTATGTATGATGTGTACTTGTTGATCTTCTCGGGCCCGCCGCGGCGGCATGTGCGACGTTGCCATCGTCGACGTAGTGTATTAGTACATGTCGGTGAATGCATGTTCGTGTGTAAATGTGTGAGTGCGTATTACGTTCGATGGTGGAGGCGCCGGTGGTGGCGTTGTTCACGACCTAGTTCACACTCGTGCTCGTACGAGCTTTGCGCGAGCTTTGCGTACGCCCCAGTCAGAGTGTTACCTCTTCCACCTCCACCCACCCGCGCAACCCACATCAGTTGTCCTCGACGATCCAGACGTGCGCACAGCTTTGGTGCTTAAGGACGCAGGACGTGGATTTATACCTGGGATGTGGAACAAAGACGATAGACGTTGAAATATGGAGCTCCAATTTTGTTTTGTTAAAGATTTTAAAAATCTTGTAAACCCTGAAATTTTACGGTTTGGGAAAGTTGAGGTCATTCTCTACAAGTATGTGAAAAGATTATTTAGATATATTCATTAGTTCCTAAGATAACGAGGTTTAAAATTGTGTAAGATATCGATTTATTATCGATACTTCGAGGGGTAGTGGTAAATAGAAAGATTTTATGATCCCCTTCGAACATCCGAAAAGAAAATTTAATTATCACAAATAGTTTCGGAGATATTGACGTTTAAAGTTTTTTTTACTCACTCATACAAAACTTTACACGGACGTTCCTGTACTTGTGAGCGTTTGTATGATTGAGTAAGACAATTTTAAACTTGAATATCTCGTAAACTATCTGAGCTACGTTCAATGTCTTTTCAGATTGTGGTAGAGAATTTAACTATGCTCCTTGGTGACAAGGTTAGGTCATTAACAACTAGTAAACACACCCTTAATGGGGGTTATAAACACCAAGTAGGATTTCCACCCTTATATCCCGAATATATTTGCAAAAATGGGCTTTTCGACCGACTTTATTTGTCATTAAACCCGCATATTGGCGGCTCTGGTGTCTCGTTCCAATTATTCTGCCCACAACATCAAGTCGTTTTGCCAGCGTCGTCTTTGCCACTTCCTCCACAGCCGCCGTGCCGCCTAATTGCCTTTTTTTCTAACGCTTGTTTGCCGGCGTCGTTATTCGTGTTCCGGCGTTCTGCTTTACGAATCTCCTGATCCGAGATACTGGGGCGATATTATGACATTCCGGAGGTTCGATAATAGCCGCCGCCGCTCCCCCACACGAAAGGGGCGGCTGCGAAGGCGGGAAGCAGGAAGACGCGCAGAGCGTAATTTATATGACACTTGTGAATTGTGTGCGTGCATGTGGACGAGAAGGACGACAGCGTGTGAGCTGAGGAGAGATGCTCATCCGATTCCACAAATCATATTAACTTTTCTTGAATAACACCATTATTCATTTTTTTTTCGCGAAGGAACGACGGTGGCGAGGTATAAAAGGATTATTTCGCGGAAATAATGGTCTAAAATTGGCAGTTATTATCTTTTGGCAAAATATTTGCTTTTTATTTGCATAAGAATTGCGATATATTCGTAGTAAGAGTCGTAAAAGTTTTAAGTGTCCATATTTGAGGTTATTTTTAAGGTTAAGATGTTCTAAGTGAAATTTGATGATTGAGATGAATTTTCTTAATATGTATGCGAAAAAAGATTGCAGAAATCTCTAATAGTTTCGGAGATATTCGTCTTTAAAGTTTTTTTACTCACTCATACAAACCTTCACATGTACCTTATTGTCAATGTGCAAAGTTAGTATGACAGAGTAAAAAAACTTAAAACTTGAATATCTCGAAAACTATTACAGATATTTTTATAATCTTTTCTGATAATGACGCAGAATCAACTCTACTACCTCCTTATCTTTATCTCCCTTTCTCCTCGCCTCCCCTTTTACTCGGAAAACCAGAACAAAAGTGATTACCGTCGAATTGAAGACAAACGTAGAATTTTCGGAAATTCAACGGCTTTGAGCGTGATTTTGATGTCGACTCCAATTCGTGCATGTGTGCAATTATCAGTCAATTTTGTACGAGCTGCTGCATTATGCTCTACGCGTAGGAAGATTAATTAATTTAATCGAACAAATGGGTCACATCACACCATTCCACACCACGCTGCAACTGCGAATATGTTCATGCGACCATGTGTCCATCTGTGAGTCAGCCTCTGCATGTGTGTGTGACTGTGTATGTGTGTGTGTGTGTGTGTGTGTGTGTGTGCAATGGGTGCAGTGCTGCGAAAAGCACTCGATTGTGCTTGCGATAGCGCCAACAGCATGGCCAATTTACACTCCATAGAGTGATAAATGAACAGTGATTAACTTTTTACGCTCTGTTCTTTTTATTTTCATTAAAAACGCTATTTGCGTCATTATAATTCGATATTTTACGTGCACCAAAACGATCAAACATGAAGTTGATATATGCATAATGGGTTAGCATAAAATAAAAGAGGTCGTTTCGTTGAATTCAAATATGAAAACAGTTTGTAAAAATATTTATTCGTTCTCGAGATATTCATGTTTAAAGTTTTTTTACTCGCTCATACAAAAGGTCTCACACATAAAGTGTATATGTATAGCGTTTGTATGAGGGAGTAAAAAAAATAAAATTTGAATATCTCGAGAACTAATAAAGATAATTCAATTGTTTTTTCAGATTCTAAAACCTAGAAATATCCTTCTTCATACATACATAGATACATTAATCAATATGCATATATTTAGAGTACAATGAGGCACGCACAAACTTGACATTTGACAGTCAAGTTATACCCGAATTGGTATCGACATAAACATCTCCGCGAAGTCATAGAATCTTATCAATTCCACGATTGACACCGGGGGTCGCTACCATTCGACGGAATTTACTTTTGTTATGTTTTCCCCCAAGGGAGTGGTGGAGGAGGGAAGGTAAGGGAGAGACAAAGATAGGGCGATAACAGCATTCATTTTGTGATATTATCAAAAAACAAATTTAAAATATCTCGATTAGTTCCTGAGATATTTAAGTTTAATTTTTTTTTACTCACTCATACAAAAACTCACATAGATAGAGTATGCATGAATATCGTTTGTATGATGGAGTAAGAAAACTTTAAAGTTAAATATCTCGAGAACTAATAAAGATAATTGCAATGTTTTTTCAGATTCTGAAACCTAAAAAGATCCTTCTTCATACACATATACATACATTAGTCAATATGGATGGGCTTAGAGTAAAATGCGACTCGCATAAACTTGCCTGTCAAATGGACTTATGCCCGAATTGGTATCCTCATCAAAATCACCCTCGAAGCTATAGAATTTTCGAAAATTCTAAGTTTGACATCAGGTGCTTATACTATTCGTTGGAAATCACTTTTGTTCTGTTTTTCCCAAAGGTAGGGGTGGAAAAAGCAAGGAAAGAGGGAGAGAAAAAGATATGGCGTTAGTAACATTCATTCTGCATCATTATCAAAAAAGATTTTTTAGTTATCTCGAATAGTTCCTGAGATATTCGAATTTGTAGTTGTTTTACTCACTCATACAAAAAATCACATAGATACAGTGTACATGAATATCGTTTGTATGATGGAGTAAAAAAACTTTAAAGTTAAATATCTCGAGAACTAATAAAGATAATTGCAATGTTTTTTCAGATTCTGAAACCTAAAAAGATCCTTCTTCATACACATATACATACATTAGTCAATATGGATGGGTTTAGAGTAAAATGCGACTCGCATAAACATGCCTGTCAAATGGACTTATGTTCGAATTAGCATCCTCATCAAAAGCACCCTCGAAGCTATAGAATTTTCGAAAATTCCAAGTTTGACATCAGGTACTTATACTATTTATTGGAAATCACTTTTGTTCTGTTTTTCCCAAAGGTAGGGGTGGAAAAAGCAAGGAGAGAGGGAGAGAAAAAGATACGGCGTTAGTAACATTCATTCTGCATCATTATCAAAAAAGATTTTTTAGTTATCTCGAATAGTTCCTGAGATATTCGAATTTGAAGTTTTTTACTAACTCATACAAAAAAAATCACATAGATACAGTGTACATGAATACCGTTTGTATGATGGAGTAAAAAAACTTTAAAGTTAAATATCTCGAGAACTAATAAAGATAATTGCAATGTTTTTTTTAGATTCCAAAACACACACACACACACACAATAAATTAAACTGCATTAGCCTAGAGTATAATATAGCTTGTATGAACCTGACCCACAATAGTGCACACGCCAGAATTGTTATTGTTCCTTCCACCAAAGGAATTCCTCAATTCTGCACTGACCGCGGCGCCTTCACCATTCATCCGAAATCGCTTTTGTTTCATTTTCGTGGAGACGTGAGTGGTGGGGGGGGGAGGCAGGAGGGGGCAGAGCAGGAAAGGCGGTTGCACCGAATGCCCCTCGTAATGGAATATTGAATTATTCGCTGTCAATTTCGGGTTATTTTCGCTATTTTCTCATTTCCGGCTCTCAGCAGCATCACCAAAAGTCCCCCCGACCCCCCACCACCCCGACCACTTTGTTATTCCCTGTTTGTGGTGCAATTTTCGGCGAACAATCGGTCTTTGTTGCTCCGAATAGCAACTCTGAGAGTGAAACGAGCGACAGAGGAGAAGAGAGGAAAGAGAATGAACAGTACTGCATCAATATATCAAACGTGTAATTGGCAATATTCGAATACTTTATGGAGTTGTTACTGTCATTGGAGGTACGTATGTGTGTGAATGTGAACGCGAAATAACCGAGGCCAGTACATGTTTGATGATTTATCGACGTTGATTGATCGCGTGCTAATAACAAGCTCGAAATACGGGATGGATATTTGCATCCATCGAATGTTGCAAATCAGTGGTATGTATCAAGTTATACTCGGTATGATTGTTGTTGTGTTAGGAATCGTGATAACAGTGAGATTGTGCATTTGAAGGATGGTGGCTTTGATTCTGAGTTACCTCCAAAAAAGATTTTTTAAATATCTCGTATAGTTCCTGAAATATTTAGGTTTAAAGATTTTTTACTCACTCATACAAAAAATCACACAGAAATGGAGTATGTGAGCAGCGTTTGTATGATGGAGTAAAAAAAGTTTAAAGTTAAATTTCTCGGGAACTAATAAAGATATTTAGATTTTTTTTTCAGATTATGTTTCAGAAAAACATCCTTTATCATAGATCACTTTCTTTTATTTAATTTTCTTCCAATTTCATTCATTGAATTTAAAATAATTTTACTTATTTATAAGGAAATTAAGACTTTTATCATAACAAAATAGTAAAACGAGTATAATTAATAAAAAAATAAAATTGAAAAAAATATACAAAATGATAAACACAAATATTCAGTTTGAATCGATTTTCATCTCAAAGTTTAAGATGAAGATGAAGATGAAGATGATTTTTCCTGTAAAATAATCTGAAATGATTTTGTAATTATCTGTATTAGTTCCTGAGATATTCAAGTTTAAAGTATTTTACTCCATCATACAAACGAATGACATATACATGTCATCCATGTGCAGAATTTTGTATGAGTAAGTAAAAGAACATTAAACTCAAATATCTCAGGAACTAATAAAGATATTTAGAAAATCTTTTCAGATTATTTTACAGAAAAGTATTCTTTATTATACTTCACTTCTTTCTATTTAAGTTTTCAAATTCTTAATCTTTGAAAAACTTAAAAAGAAATGTAAGTGTATATAAATTTCAAAAAACTTCTTTTAATGTTAAAACCTATTACCAAAAGAAAAAGTCTGAAGAAACAGACTGGATTAACGATAAATCTAATTCATCCAATTTGGGCCGAATCGTTTTACGACGCGAAATTTTCGTATAAGCAAAATTGGGATTAATTGAACTTTTCACCGGAGCAACAATGTAGCGCCAAAATGTACCTTTCAGCGCCAATAAAAGGCGCAGGCAAATTTGATTTATTGTCCAATTACGTACCTAATGTTGCCAATCATGTTTCAGAAGGAATCGTGCGCGTTGTGCGTGCGTCCTCCTCGCTTCTTCCTTGAATTTCCAACAAAATTTCCCAAGACAAAATATTTCTGGATTTTCTTGCACTTTTGCTTTTAAATTCTTCTTAAAAACTCCTCTTTTTCTTTTTCACTATTTTTCATCATTCTTTTAAAATTATTTTAAATTAATGTTCACTGAAACAGTTTGTTAACGAAACAATTTGGTAAATTTGTGAATTTGACGAGAAAATTTAAAATTCAAGGTTAGAAATTAGTTTTTTTAATGTTTTACTAAGTAACGTTTGACGTTTCACGAGAGAATGTTGAAAAAAAGGGTGTAAACACAGAAAAATAATGTTTTTGCCGACGGGTTTTAGTGTTTTACAAGTTTTTCACAAATAGAGCAAAACTTTCCTGCGTTTGTACGCAATATTTCAGTGGAAAACGTGCCGGGAAAGTTTTTTAAATAAATTTATTCTTCTTCAAACACGTTTTTTTTTTCTCGCTGTAGTTGCCTGTTTCATTCCTGCTTTACATTTGTGTAGTATATTTTTTATTTAAATAAAAATTGTTGAAACTCGTTTTAAAATTTACTTTTCCATGTTTTTTTTTACGTTTTTATGTAAATTAAAAACTTGGATATATATTTTTTCCCTTTTTTGTTTTTTGTCTTCTTCTTCTTATTTTGTTTAATTTTTGTAAAATTGTTTAATTTTTTTGATTTTTTTTTAATTTTAATTTTTTTTTAAATTTTAACTTTTTTGAAATTAAAATTTTTTTTTTCTTCAATTTTTTCAATTTTTAAATTTAATATATTTCAAAGAAAATTATTTAAAAATAATATCGCTAATTGTTCTATGATTCAATTTTAATTAATCATATTAATTAAATTATTTAAAAAGTGATTAATAAATTACGGTAACTTGTATATCAAATTTCGATTTCGCTTGCAATTCATTCAATTGGCCGCCATACAAAATATGACGTTAAAGTCAATCGCAGAGTTGGAGTAGCAGTCGCGGGGGCGGCGTGATATATGTGCGCTTTCCGCAGCGCAACAGTCGTGTTCGTAGTCGACGTCGCGTCGCGACAGTCGCGTTGTAGTTGATAGCGAGTAGCGGCGAGAGTATCGGCCAGAGGGTAGAGGGGTTAGCGTGCGTATTTATACAGGAGGCGGTTGGAGGCGGCGCGGTACACGCGACTCGGCGACGACTGCCGACCGACTGACTGACTCTCTGCTTGTCGCCGCCGCCGTGGTCCACACGCTGCTCCACATTCGGGATGGGGATGCTGCAGTCGGTCCACATCGCCGCCTCCACAGCCGCCACTCCACCACTACCACGCGCTTATCGATTCGCCGAGCGCCGCCGCCGTTCATTGAAAAACGCGCCAAAATATCTCGCCTCAGCTGTGCGTCCATATAGCGGCGGTGGTGGCGGCGGCTCACTCTCAGTTAGTCGAGTAGAGAAGGAGAGGGTGGCGAGGAGAGCGTGGGACGAGGAGGCGGCTAAAGAGGGGTAGAAAAGAGGGGACGCCGACAGACGGAGAGGCGGCGGCGGCGGCGGTGTACATCCGCAATGCGTGCGTCCTTGTCGGCTTGTGTGTTTGTCAGCGGGCGATGCGGTAGTAGTGCGTTGGCGGCCACGCGGGGTGTTGGAGGCGGCAGTGGTGGTAGCCGGCACGAGGCGCAACAAGGTTTGTTGCTTCTCCCGGGCAAAACGCCGACATACGACGGAGGCGGCCGAAAGGATGCTGGCGATGGTACACATGATATGTGTACATAATCTTCGTGACTGCCGTCGTCATTTCTCTAAATCGGAAATAAAACAAAAATTACCAATAAGAACAGATAAATCCCTACATTTTAAATTAACCAAAACCTCCTCTTTCCGAATTTGAAAAGATTTGTAAAATATCTCAAATAGTTTCCGAGTTATTCACGTTTAAATATAATTTACTCACTCATACAAAAACCTACACCAACAGGTACATCTACAAAGGCTTTGTATGAGGGAGTAAAAATATTTTAATTGCAAATATCTTTGGAACTAAACGAGCTATTTTAACGCGATTTTCAGATTTGATTTGATGATTATTTCCTCTTTTCAATTTTCATATTTTCCTCATTTTATTTACAAATAAATACCTAAAATTTTAATGTTAAATATGACTAGGGCAAGAAAATTTCAAAACTCAGAAATATTGTCGTAATAGTGAGGTTTATTCTTTCTCCAGGTAATCAAATTGGAGAGGCGAAAACTATTACATTTTCAAAACCGGAAGTAAAAGTAAAATTTCCAATAAAAATAGATATATCCTAACTATTTAATATAACCGAAACATCCTCTTTCCGAATCTGAAAACATTTTTAAAATATCTCAAATATTTTCCGAGTTATTCACGTTTAAAGATAATTTACTCACTCATACAAAACCTTACACCAACAGGTATATCTACGTAGACTTTGTATGAGGGAGTAAAAATATTTTAATTGCAAATATCTCTGGAACTAAAAGAGATATTTTTGCAGTCTTTTCAGTTTCGCCAAAGTAAATATTTCCTCTTTCCTGTTTTCTTCCTTCCGTTTTCTTACTCTTCGCCTTCTTGTTTATAAAGAAATATATAATATTTTAATGTTTAATATGACTAAGGCAAGAAAAAAGCCAAAAAAATATGATATTACGTAGTGAGGGTTATTTTTTTACTTGGTTATCAAAGTGGAACTATCAAATGCTCTAAACCGGAAATAAAGCTTAATTAACCACTAAAAACAGGCACATCCTATAATTTTATGTTAAGCAAAACATCCACTTTCAGAATCCGAAAAGATATTTAAAAAATCTCTATTAGTTTCCGAGTTATTAGCATTTAAAAATAATTTACTTACTCATACAAAACCCTACACCAACATGTACATCTACGTGGCCTTTGTATGAGGAAGTAAAAATATTTAAAACTTGAATATCTCAGAAACGAATCAACCGATTTTTATTATTTTTTCAGATTATTAAAGAGCCGAAAATTCCCCTGCAATATTTTCACATATTCACTTTGACATATAAATTGTAGCACATGTTATATGATAGCAAAATATGATAGCTTCGAACAGGTTGCATGTTTTTTCGCCCAAAATAAAAAATAACAGCGCGCAATAAATCAAGTGACAGCGAAAATAAAACGCAATAAATCCGATTAAAAACGTGTGCATTCTCGACAGCGGCGTTGTATTGTAGCGTTTTATCGGGTTATCGATGGCAAATGTTGCGCTCACTGCTATCAATTTTCGCAAACTATCTCGCATCATGCGCTCATGGCTCTTACGTGTTGTGTCCTACTTTTGAGTGGCTGTTATATCCCACTGCCTATTTGTGTCAGATTCGTATATCCCGTATAACTGTGCAAACTTTTCCAACTTTTGCTCCGACTTTAGGCACGTTTGTTTTTGTTGGACAGATCGCCGGCTAGAGATAACTGGCAAATGCTCGAATCGAATGAAAATGTAAACGGCTTATCATATCGCATACGAAGCTCTGATAAAACCGAGAAATATAAATTCATATCATAGAAATGGAAGAGGAGATTTTCAGTTTTCATAATCCGAAAAGAATTTCAAAATATCTTGAATAGTTTCAGAGATATTCATATTTAAAGATAATTTACTCCCTCATACAAAGCTTCACATAGGCACATACGAGGTTTGTTTGAGTGAGTAAAAAAACTTTAAAGTCAAATATCTTCGGAACTATTAGAGATTTTTAAAATGTATTTTCGCAGAACTGTAGGAAATTACTTCCTCTTTCATACAAAACTATTCACATGATTGTAATATTAATAATAAACATTATATTTCATATTTTACTTTGTTATGATTGAATTTCTAGGTATATTAAGATAATCACATCAACATAGAAAATATTTATGGGTATCGACACAATTTTTTTAAGTTTTTACAGTCAGTTATTATTTAAATAAATGTAAATGCATATCATAAAAAACAAAAGAGGAAATTTTCAGCTTTCAAAATCCGAAAAGAATTTCAAAATATCTTGAATAGTTTCAGAGATATTCATATTTAAAGATAATTTACTCACTCATACAAAGCTTCACATAGGCACATACGAGGTTTGTTTGAGTGAGTAAAAAAACTTTAAAGTCAAATATCTCCGGAACTATTAGAGATTTTTAAAATGTATTTTCGCAGGACTGTAGGAAATTACATCCTCTATCATATGCAAATATTCTTATTATAATATTAATATTCTTGTTATAATATTAATAGTGAACACTGAATTTTGTTTTGTTATTAATAAATTTAGATGAATTATACAAGTCACACCAAGGTTGATAATATTTTGCCAAAAATATGTGCTAAAATTTGCAGATCAAAGCAAATATGCAGAAATATTGAAGGACAATTTTCTTTTGTTTAATAATATGAAAAGATATTTGAAATCGGTTTTTTAGTTTCTGAGATATTCACATTTAAAGTTTTTTTACTCGCTCATACAAAGCTTCTCATAGACACAGACGAGGTTTGTATGAGTGAGTAGAAAAGAATTAAAGTCAAATATCTCTGAATCTATGCGCTATTTTGAAAATGTGTTTTCACAGTATTGTAGGAAATTACTTCCTGTTACAAAAACTATTACTATACTAACTATTATCATACAAAACTACTCACATGATTGTAATATTAATAATAAACAATATAATTTATATTTTACTTTGTTATGAATGAATTTCCAGATATATTATGACTATACAAAAACATGGAAAATACTTATGAAAATCGACACACAAACATTTTTTATTAAAGTTTTTGCAATTAGCTATAATTTTCGTCGCCTCGGTCGTTAAATAACGAAAATAATTTCTTCCAACAATGAACTTATTTTTTCCAATACCTAAACTTGTCAATTGTTGATTATATCCGCTACACGATAAACAATAATAATATAATTTGCATCAAATTTACAAGGCTAAATCTTTCTACACTACTATAAAATGCCCAACGATCGATCAGTTTGCATCAGAAATAGTTATTACTATTGAACAACAATCATTATATTTTATCAAATTGTTATTTGGAAAACCTTTGAGTTAAAATGGCAAAGTTCACCTTGTTTATCTGTGTTATCTTTGTGAGTTTGATGGTTCTTGACCTCAGTGCTGCCGTAAGTATTTCTTGTTAAATTTTAACGCAAAAAAAAACAATTTATAAATTTCTAATTTGGAAAAAGGAAGAGGATGTTATCAGCTTTCATAATCCGAAAAGATTTTGTAAGTAGGTTGATTAGTTCCTGAGATATTCATGTTTAAAGATGTTTTACTCACTCATACAAACTTTCGTACAGATATAGAAAATTTGTGTGAGTGAGTAAAAAAACTTTAAACTCGAATATCTCATGAACTAATTGAGAGATTTTGAAAATCTTTTCAGATTATGAAAGCTACTGAAAACTACTCTATCTGATGAACGTTATGTGTTCTATAAAAAGAAACGAAAGGCGTCATTCCACTTTTAATTTCATTTTTGCGTTTTTTATATTTTTTGGTGTTTTAAACGTGTTTTTTTTTATGGTTTAGGACCATGCTGATGATTTTGCCGATAGTATTAAAAATGGCTTCAAGTCGGTGGCTGGTGGAGTCGCTGGAGCGGCCGGTTCGGCAGCTGATGCTGGAGCCAGTGCTGCCAAAGCCGCCAAGGATGCTGTCAAAGGAGGCATGAATGCCGCTGGTCGTTAGACCATCAGATCTTTGTTGATATCGAGGGAAAACCAGTTGTTTGCACCGGAAAATGCACATTATACTACAGAATAAAGCACTAGCACTGTAAAGAATTGTTTTATTTTTATGTATGTAACCAAACATTCACTGAAACATTAAAATCACCTATATCAACCTAGAAAAAGCTTTAACTAAAGCCTGAGTTTTATTTATGTTCATTATTATTGGTGCACGCAGCTAGGAAAATCTCGAGGATTATAAATTAAATATTTGCAGTCAATTAATAATGTACGGCTTTAATAATTGTTCTTCAATAACATAGAGCAAAGTAAAAAAGTTTGTGTTTTCCGCCCCATAATTGAATTTTAAATAAATTTAACTTGTTTATTTATGGCGTATGCGAAAGATAATTAAAAATTCTATTAACTTATTTATACGCTAAATTGCAAACACCTTTTGTTTAACTATAATTATCAAAAATTTAAATTTTAAACAATCTACAAATATTGCTTAAAAATTTCATCCAACTTTGAAGGCCTGTAACTATTGACATGTTAAATTGCAGAAAATAACTGAAGGACCATAGGCTGGAGAATTTAATTGGCTTTCCAATGACAGATCATCTTATGTAATTACTTAAATAGTATTTTAAATATGAGCTAAAAATTACAACGAGTCAAAACAATTTCAAACCAAAAAAGTGCTAAATCTTATTTTGTCCAATTTCGAAGGCCTATAACTTTTGAATTATTTAAGTAATCGAAATAATTTAAAGGGTATAGCCTGGAGAATTTAATTACCTTTCAAACTATGTATTATGTATTTACGTATTTGTCTAATTAGTTGGAGAAGCATTCAATATGAGTTAAAAATGACAAAAAGTTGAAAAACAAATTAAAAACTTAAAAAACATTGTCCAACTTTAAAAGCCTATAACCTTGAAATTGTTAAAGTGATAGTAATAAGTTACCATACGTTTTATGTAGAATCTAATTGTCTTTCTAATGATATATCACCATGTGTAATTCCTTTGACAGTATTTTAATTATGAGCTAGAAAAGACAATAAATCTAAAAAATGCAATTCCCAAAATTTTAAAAAGTTCTATACACTTTAAAGATTTATAACTTTTGAAATCGTAAGTTTGTAACAATCAGAGATGAGAAGTTTTATGTAGAATTTAATTAGCTTTCTAGTGATGTATTATGTTATATAATTATGTAGATAGTTTCAAAATTATGAACCAGAAATAAAGTCATAAAGTCATAGATAAGATGTGAAGAAATAGAAGGAAGAAAAAACAATTTGCAAATTCGAGAGGTAGTAACTTTATATGTAATGACCAAAATTATTATTTTAGCACATCATTTTAAAGAGAATTTAAAGCTCTATTAGATGATGTCTTTGAATATAATTTATTTAAATACAACAAAAGTAGTTATTGATGAATGAATAACCTCCAAAACTTTCTGATTATATTTTTAGAAAGCTTTGTCCGACTTTAAAGGTTTGTATCCTCGAATCTAACAAAACAAATTAAATAAGCTATAGACCATTTTATAGAGAATTTAATACGCTATCAATTGGTGTATCACAGTTGAATGTAGTTCTGTATAATTTATGGTTATGAGCGGTGAAAAGGAAGAATCACACAAAGAATTAGGAAGTACAAATTTAAAAGTCCCAATTTGACAACTTATAACTTTTTAAATATTTTACAAAAATTATAAAATCTTATACCATTTTATAGGTAATTTAATTGTCTATATACTTATATTTAACACCAATCAATTAGGTTTCTCTTCTATTTATTGTGGTTAATAGAAACAACCAGAAAATATTTCAAGAAATGCTTTTCAATTTTTCATATTCACATAAGTGTGTTTTATTTATAATAATTTGCTACAATCAAATAAAATAAACATATATAAACGTCTAATTTCATATGAAATAATTAAGCATACATAGTTTCAAGGATATAGATCAACAAATTCACCATATAATTAACTGCAATCAAATTAAATAGATATCAATATATTTGATTGTGGCTGCAAAAATATTTTCATTGATGATTACCAGCAGTTTCCAGGCCAGCTTTCGCAATCTCGAAAACGCCGGAGGCGGCATTGGCGGCGGCGTCCGCTCCCGAGCCGATCGCACTTGCGATTCCATCAGCAATATGCTTGATGCCGTCTCTTAAATTGTTTGCTACATCTCCTATTACATCCTAAAAATTTGAAAATCTTAATTACACATTATTTTAATATGAAAATTAATTAAAAATCCTAAAATTATTATGAAAAAAGTTTAATTTTCTCAACATAGAACGAGGATACGCTTATCTCACATAATCTAAAAAGAAATTGCAAAAAAGTTAATTAGTTCCGGAGATATTCAACTTTAAAGTTTTTTTTACTCCCTCAGACAAAAAGTCTACAACGACAACGAGTAGTGCAAGCAAAGACGTTTGTATGTTGGAGTAAAAAAACTTTAAACGTGAATAACTGGGGAACTAATAGAGATATAGAGATGCTCTTTTCAGATTATTGTAGAGCACATACTGCTCTTTTATAAAGCGTTAAAAACAAAGAAATAAAAATACTTACTCCCGAAGAAAAATCAACCAAAAGTAACAAAATCCCTAAAGTTAAAAATAAAGTCAGTTCTATGATGTTCATCTTGCTGAAATTTAAGAAAAATATATAAAATCAGCCGCGATTATTTAATTTAGGTAAATTCCATGGATGATTAGAATATATTCTAGTTTATATACTTGGAAAGTACATAAAATTTGCGTGAATTGTGGCAAGGTTAACAAAATATTGTCAAAACAACGGGAAACTGGAAAATTTCAGGTTTTTATCATTAAAAACAATCTAATTAAAATTGCATGTCATTAAGGTTAATGTGCATGATTTAGAGATTATTTATTTATAGTTTGAAGTGTATTTGATGCTATTTTGATAATTAATTTAGGATATATTTGACGTCAAAGTCTTCAGATTAAAAATTAAAATTTTCCTGGCATTATTTCAATTTTTTTCTTTATTTATCTTCTAAAGTTAGTTATACTAAAAATATGACAATTATTCAAAGTGTGTGTGATTCTCAGATAAATTCTCTATCATTTACTGTATGAATGGTGTAGATCTACTAATTCGTTAATGAGATATTAATTAACAAATTTTGTCAAAGTTTCTGGCAATTACTTTTTAAACGAAATTTTTGCAATGCATTATATTTTAACACCTAGCAGAAGAACTATAAAAGATATTATAATTATCTCAACGTGACATTATTCCCAGATAAATTGTCCATATTATGATGTCTTAGTTAAGTATGTTTCATAATTTATGACTGAGTAATATGCACTTAAAATTTGACTTTAATTTTCTTAAAAATTACGTGGTTACAAATTTTCTTTTCGTTATATTCTTGCTTCTGCGGGAAAAACTATAAAAGATAAATTATTTCTATTAACACTAATCATTTCTCAGATAAATTCTAAATCAGTAAAAGTTTACTTCACGTTAATAGACTAATTATAGGTCGAGATAGATGCTTGTAAAGTTAAGAAATAAGAAATTGCGTTTATTCGTACCTGCAAATTCGCGACGCTATATTTTAATGTATAATACTAAAACTACTAAAGATAAATGAATTGTTACTAAACTATATAAATCTTGATTAAATTATACATAGAATAGAGTTTATAAAATTTTCTAACATTATTAATTTACCTGAAATAATCACCTGTAAACATTGGAAAATTTCCGATGTTCAAACTGAATTTTAAATAATAAATAATAAATTTTAATAAATAAATCCTCAATAATAAACTCAATCACGCATTTCCTAAACATAAACTAACATCCTCTAACCTTCCAAGTCGGTCATGTTGAACATCTATTGAATTAATTAAAGATAATTAACGTAATTAAAGATAAATACTCTTAACACAGTATATAAACGCATCAGAGCGTCAAAGTTTGCTGAACTGAAGTAAAATCAACAAATCAAAGTATATCAAAGCCGTATTTGTCTTGAAATTAAATTTTCGACGAAAATGAAGAAAGTTGCTCTGATTATGTGCGTTCTCCTTGTCTCAATGGTGATTATCGACATGGCTAATGTAAGTTTCTGAGGGCATTAATCAGAATTTAAAGTTGTTTTAATTAAATTTACGATAATGATTATAAAAGGCTGATCAAGGCAATAAGGACAAGGCGGGAGAGGATAAACGTCGTGGGAAGGAAACATCGGAAGCTAGACCCGGAAAGGCCAAGAATATTGTCAAAGCTGGCGCAGGTGCTGTGAGGGATAAAATAGGGGCTTAAGGCATATTCTTAATTGTTACCACCGATAATTACTGTTATTAGAGGCACTGATAAATTGGAGTTGAATAAAACACTTGGCATTTGAAAATATTGTTTTCTGGTAATTTTTAGTTATTTACTGAAAAACACGTTCTTTTGATTATTTTTTTGAAATTAGAAAATGTTAGAATAGAAAATTGACAATGGGAATATCATGGTTTTATATGGAGTAGTAGGATAATATGTAAAAAGGGCTGGAAAATGAGATATTAAGTAATTAAGTTGACAAAAAGTTGACAATTAGTTTTGGAGAAAATGTGTCAGTGACTTTTTGCAATGAGTTGTATTTTTGCTTCTATAGGAAAAACTATGGAAGATAACTCAGTTTTCTCAACGGCTTAGATTCTCAGATAAATTTTACTTATTGTAAAGTATATCTTAAGTCATCAACATACGTTTTGCTTGAGATATATGTGCGTTAATTGTAACGTATAATTTTTTGAAAATTATTTTGTTAGAAAAGGGATTTTTATTCCTGCAGGAAAAACTATCAAAGATATCTAAATTATATTAACGGCGTTAGATTCTTAGATAAATTTTCCATATTACAGAATATAGCCTAAATCATTATCTCTATTTTTGGTCGAGATATATTTATTTAAATAAAATGCTTGGCATTTTAAAATATTGTTTTCTTGTTCTTTGTTTTCCGGTAATTTTTAGTTATTTACTGAAAAACACGTTCTTTTGATTAGTTTTGAAATTAGAAAATGTTAGAATAAAAAATTGACAATTGGAATATCATGGTTTCATATAGTGTAATCGGAAAATGTGTGAAAAGAGCTGGAAAATGAGATATTAAGTAAGTAAGATGACAAAAAGTTGACAATTAGTTTTGGAGAAAATGTGTCAGTGACTTTTTGCAACGAGTTGTATTTTTGCTTCTATAGGAAAACTATGGAAGATAACTCAGTTTTCTCAATTGTAAAGTATATCTTAAGTCATCAACGTACGTTTTGGTTGATATATATGTGCGATAATTGTAACATAATTTTTTGAAAATTGTTTTGTTAGAAAAGAGATTTTCTTGTTATTTTTATTCTTATGTGAAAAACTATCAAAGATATCTAAATTATATTAATGGTGCGCGGGCATCACACAGTGTGATTATTTTTCACACAACAATTTCACACAACAATTTCACGCAACAATTTCACACACTCACCCACTCACACACACATATTATTATTATGATTATTATGTATATATAGAACACAGAAAAATTTGAGTAATTTTCCGCATTTTCGTTTTTTTTTCTCTTCTAATTGTCAAAAATTTTAAAAGTTGAAAAAAGTTGAATTTAACCTCTGCTTTTCTATAATGATTTATCTCATTTCAACAATAGGTTTATATACCACATGAAAAGTTATTAAGAGACTCATATAAATGTTAATATTGATGTTTTTAGAGTTTATTTCTAGTTTATGTTTCATATCATGTGTTGACATCCAATGCCTAATGGATAAATAATTATATTCAAATCGATAAATTGCGTGATGGATAAATTGCGATATGGCCAATATATAAAGCACTATACAACACGAATTTTTCAGTATGCAGCTATTAGTTTCACAAACAACATTAATTCGTCTCTTTGTTCCTGTTGATATTTTTTTTCGGTATTTCATTTAATTGAAAATGAAAACTACTTTATTCCTCTGCGCTCTTATGGTTACCATGTTTGTAATGGACATCACGGCTGTATGTTTTATTTGAATTTGAGCTCGGTGTTCGTTAGATCACTGCAGTTAAGCAACGTCGGACGTAGCTAGGCGTTGGATGGGTGACCACACTCAACAACTCAACTGCGGCGCCGTCCGTGAACTCCTGATTTCGCGGTAAAAAACGTGAATGAAGGTTGGGCAATTCGCTGGCAACGGTCCCCGGAAAAAAATATGCACAAATATGCACATATGCACAAAAAGTTCAGTAGCAAGTACCATCAGTAGCGAGACCGGATTGGGCCGGGTTTAAGTTACTATTCCCTTACACCACTTTGTGGTAGAAAAAGATTGTTGTAATAATAATTTTAATCGGTTAATGTTTGTTTTATGTAATTATATAGGCTAATCCTTTCGGCAAGGATCGCACAGAAGGTGGTCAAGGATTTCCTGGAAAGGAAGGTGCTGAAGAAATGATGGGAACGATTAAGGAGAAGCTTACTGCGCGTGTTAACGCAATGAAGGATAGAGTTAATAGTAAAACTGGAGCTTAAGTAATATGATTATTGATACTAATGTTATAATGATAAACTAATGTTGATATGATATAAGGGAGGGTAAAACAGATTTGCATCTTACATTTTTTTTCTTCTTCTTACAAGGAAAGTGTCTCAATTGTCCAACACGGAATTGAAAAGAATTTTTTGTACGTGTTGTAGATATATAGAAATAAATTGTGATAACGTGATTTTTTGAGTCGTTTGCTCAAAAAAGAACATTCAAAGTTTGATATGTAAAGCTTTATTGGATGCACGATTTCAGTGCATGTACAAGTAACCCTCGATTAACGCGCTCTCAAAAAACACGGTTTTGCTTGTCGCGAATATCTATGAGATCAAAACATTTGAACGCGATCATCAAAAACGTGTTCTTCAAAGACCGCGTATATTGAGGGCTATTTGTATATACATTGAAATCGACGGGCATCATTTTGAGCATTTACTGTATCCATTACCAGGTAAATATGTAATAATAAACTATGCACTACTCCAAGAAAAAAATGTAGCCCAATCTTTACATTGGAAAATTAATTCATAAGATTGATTTATATCGCTTGCAGAAGCAACTACGTAAAAAATGTTTCCAACAAATCTTACTTACTTTTAGTCGTCCAATTCGAATCTGTATTGAAAAATAGGGGTACCCATTTCAAATTTCAAAGATACCCCAATATCTACACTGAAAATTAGATGAAAAGTTATGGCGACGTAGAATAGCACGCCTATAAACAGTAAAATATACAAGTAAACATAAACCACAACAACAATGAGAAACAAGAAAAGAAAGAAAGTCGAAAGCAGAACATTTAAGTGCTGACGCAATTGGATAATATAAAAATTATGTCGCAAGACAGGCGATAAAAGCCGTAGAATGTTTTGCGAGGAGGGTGGAAAAGCAATGCGGAAATGATACTCACTCGACAATAAAGTTGGAAAAAATGATAGGAATAAAACGAAATCCGTGGACAGGACAGTTTGCTGTAGCACAGCATAGAACACCAAGAAAAGGAGAAGGCAATTTTCTTTAAGAGATTATCTCTTACAATAACCGAGATAATTTCGTAAAAATTGCTATTGATATTCTCAAATATATCATTTTTCAAATAGCATAACTATTTTTACTTATTGTGTGTTTATATATAGATTTATATAAGTTAGAATTGTTTTTATTAAATTTTATTGGATCTTTAGTTCAAAATAATTCAGAATCTTTGAAGGCGGTTTATTTTTAAACCATCCATGGAAATTTGATGAAATTTCGGATAGATTATCTAGAAAATGGGTACTTTAATATATGGTATAGAGTTTATACTAGTTTGTTGTTAGAACTATGATAAATCGAATTTAAATATTACTTTGTTTCATTTTTTGTGAATTTCGTTCTTTTTCAAAAATAAAAGTTTGAATGTTTATAAGTTTTGTAATAAGAGGTTGAATTTGATGATATTTTTATGATATTAAAACATGAAAACATGCTCTATACTAAATTGTGTTTGATTTGCTTCTTATAATGCATTAAAGACAGTTAATCAACATTAATTTTTTTTGTTTGATTTTACCGAGCATCGACTGCTATGGTCATTAGCTCTTTTCAATTCTTTTTCAATGTAATTAGACATATTAGAGGCTAACACTATTGATAAGGAGAAGAATTCATTTTAATATGCATCCCTACCGAGAATCGAACCCGGGACCCAACCCGGGAATCAACATTAATAAATTACATTTAAATAACTTTGTATTTTTGCTTCTAACAAAAAATTGAAACATATTTCAGAGCTCATAACTTTTGAATTATCCGATAAAATTTAATGAAATTTTCTATAGATATACTTTAAAATAGCCTCTTTTCTAAAAAATATATAATTTACTTCCAATAATAATTCTGGACCATTTAAAGAAAGCAAGAAAACAATCAAACTTCTTAACATTTCGTAAAAATTTCACCAACTTTGAAAGTCTATAACTTTTAAAATATGAACGATAATGTAATGAATACATCTACATATATTTTTCAAAACATCCTCTATACTAAAATATATAAAATTACGTTCCAATCATAATTCTAAGCCATTTAAAGAAGCAGAAAATACTATCGCAAGTGAAATTTCGCAAGAAACTCGGCGAATCTACGACGCTCTAAAACATCATGAAACTTTACAAGGAAATATCTCGGCGGAAAATGCAGAAAACTTCGGTGTGACATGCGAAAGCCATATCGTAAATACTGCAAAACGGGCGCCAGACGCCGCGTGGAAGCAACGTGAAAAATGCGATAAAGGTGGAAAAAGCGTTGGCAAAACGCTGATAGAATGATAGAATAAACGTGCGCCACTGTCGTGACAGTTTTTCCACCTCCCCTCTCGTTGCTCCTCTGTGCCCCCTCTACCCACACTACAACAACACCAGCCGAATCGTCGATGAAATATTTTTCACTTGCTAGTTTTTCCATTCATCCAATTTTCCGCCGCTTTTCCGCGAGTTATTCACCACGATCATTTATCACAATCGCCCGGTTTTGGCTAGGCTCCTATTTGGCCATTGTGACAAATCAGAGCTTGATTTATTAGATAATATTATGAAGCCAACAGATTTATTTCTATTTTTTGGATTATTATTAAAAATAGTTTAAGGATTATCTTGGTTTGTTTCTGGTTCTTTTGTTCATGATTCATCACTTTTGAAACAATGTAGCGCCGTTATTATAAGTCGCATAGATTTACAAATATTCTCATTCGAAGTATTAACTCATCGTCTCTTCTCTCAGGTTGAGAAAATGTCAGTATTTTCATTAGTTTAGCCGGAAAATGCGCTTTTCCAATACGTGTTTTGGCAAAATTTTAAAAAATTCACCGACTTTGAATGTTAGTAGGGCCCTAAATATAAGTACAACAAACTTGCGGATACCTATATTCTATGCAATAACTCTTCTTCAATAAATACATGCACAAGAAATGTTAATATCTTTATCCGTTTCTCCGGAAAATTGAGTTGTTCAAAACGTGTTTTTGAAAATGTCAAAAATTCATCAATTTTGAGAGGAAATAGCATCCTAACTATAAACACCACACATTTAGGAATAATTTAATTAAAAGCAGTAACTCTTCCTCTGCTAACTCCTTCAGAATGCTTTTAATTATCTATTTTTGTTTAGCTAAAATTGAGGACTTTTCCGAAACATGTTTATCTCTAGTTGTCTTCAATTTAGACAAATAATTAAAATTTGCAAGATATCATCTTTCAATATGCACCACTTATGCTTTGTCAGAATTTTCTTTGTCAAATATCTCTCTGGGTGATAGCATATTTAACAATAAAATAGTTTTTCCGATCAAAATTTAAAATTTGAATACTCGTGCGCCATCTCGGTATAAATTTCATAACTAAAATGCTCTAATGTAAAGCTGCTAGTTATGTACCTGGTTATATTGACTTGTTGAGTCATAGTGTAGGCAACCCACAGAACACAAACACATAAGTCTGGTTGCCTATCGTTATTGTTTAAATAATTTGTTTGCGCAAGTTCTCGCGCATAGGGAGGACTTGAATTTGTACTCAAGAGTTATTGAGTTAAGTATTTTTAGAATTACATTGATTTATTACGGTACAGTTAGAATAAGAAGGAGTTCATATTAGTACACAGAACTTACAGTTATATTACAGTTAGAAATAAATAAAAGTTTGATTTCATAAATAAAATTAATTCAAAGACTAAATTATTACCGCCAAAACGTAAACCTTTTGGCAACCATACGTTTTTGGTGCTCGGGGTTCCTGATAAAGGTCACCCTGAAAACCATCATCGTATAACTTGTAAAGCTGCTAGTTATGTACCTGGTTATATTGACTTGTTGAGTCATAGTGTAGGCAACCCACAGAACACAAACACATAAGTCTGGTTGCCTATCGTTATTGTTTAAATAATTTGTTTGCGCAAATTCTCGCGCATGTCCTCCCTACTTAAATGCGTACTCAAGAGTTATTGAGTTAAGTATTTTTAGAATTACACAACAGTTCACAGTATATTATACTACAGTTCACATTATAGTACTGTTACAGTTATATTACAGTTAGAAATAAATAAAACTTTGATTTCATAAATAAAATTGAATCAAAGAATAAATTAATACCGCCAAAAGGTAAACCTTTTGGCAACCATACGTTTTTGGTGCTCGGGGTTACTGATAAAGGTCACCCTGAATACCATCATCGTATAACTTGCTACAGGTATAAAAGTGATCTTCATTTTTTGGTTTTTCAAAATTTTAAATTGTATTAACAATTTCACTTTTTATAAATAAAACTGACGTTTTATTTACAATATTTATTAATAATTGGATTTCATTACAATTATAAAGTACATCTTTGTAGAAACTGTTTCAAGGGCATATTCTCAAAGCCTCTAGGCCTATCAATGTATGAAATATCTTCAAAGACTCTTTATAGTTAATCCATAATACTGCTTTCTTCTTGATCAGCAAAAGTATTGTGACTTTTACTCGTGCTTTCATGATCCATCTCAGTTGTTTTCGTAGTCTGTGACGTTTGTGGCTCGCCGTTTTCATCATCGCTACCTGCGAAATTAATTAAATTGAATTATCTTCACATTATTGAATTATTTCAATGGATCATACTTTCATCCTCCATTATCTCATTGATAAGCTGATCGCGATTAATACGGGCCTTTTCACGTTCGTCGAATGTAACTGGCGTCTTGTTGATTCTTTTCAAATCCGGTAAAATTGCCAAGATTGCAATTCTAAACAAATGTTCAGTATTCATTTAAAATTAAAATTATTGAAGTAAGCTTAAATATTTAAAAATTTGAGAAAACCTGTTTGGATCCATCGGTTCTTGATCCTCGCCTATTTCTTCATCGTCATTATCAGTACGTTTTGTTTCTTCTGTATCTCCTATATTTAAAAAAATGCGATGTTTTAAATTATTAACATTGATTTTTTCTATTATTTACATACTGTAAAATGGTTTTAAAAGTATAATATTTACCTGAAACAGGATTTTGTAGAAATATCAATATTTCCAGTGATGGCAAGCATTGCAATTTGCGAAATTGTCGAATTTTCGAAATATTATTCTGTCTAAGATTCAAATATTTCAGTTGCGCTAGTTTTCCGGTGAAACCGTGCAATTTTTGTATTTTGTTGTTGCGCACGTGGAGAACTTGGAGATTGATAAGAGTAGAGACATCGTCAAGGATCAATCGTTCTATATTATTCGCAGCCTTTGATTAATATCATAAATTTAATTATATTAGCAAAATAATTTAACTGTTTTATATTTGTGTTTTAAAAAAGAGAGCTTAAAGCTTTTCTGTTGATTTGAAAGCTCTTACACAAGCTTTCAAATCAACAGAAAAGCCTTAACACCCATTTTCGTAAACCATCTGAAGTTATTTGTAATATAACTGAGTGCTATAGCTTAAAATTGCCGTTTTATAACTGTATAAAAATGGCTAACAACGTTTTTTCTACTTAATAAAAGCTCCAAAAAGCTTCTAGTATTACACGTTGCCTATAATAAAGACCATAGAGTATAAAAAGCTTTGCTGGATTTTGAAATAATGTCAACAGATGGCGCAATATGCCTAAAAGACCAAAATATAATCTTACATAAGAAGAAAAGTTATAAGAACCATTTTTCCAAGATTACTCTGGAAGATTTGTTTTGAAAATTGTATTGTAGTAAGTGCTACTGTAGTTCTATGGACTGCACAAGGAATGTATTAGCTGAAAACGTTATTTCTACTAGTAAAAAGCTCTAAAAAAGCTCTCAGTATCACAAGTTGCATATAATAAAACCTAGAAATGTATAAAATGAAATGTATTGTTTCAATATAACGTCGTTAGATGGCACAATATATCTAAATCTCAAAATAAAAAGCTTAAAAACTTACCAAATAAAGCTTCTCCAAAGACTGCGGAATCTTTCCACTCACTTCACAGAGGATATTCCCACGCATTTCAAGTTCTTTCAAATTGGGCAAATCTTGAGAAGGTAGGACAATTTGTGTTATTTGATTATCTAGAATTTATAATTTAAATAATTTATAACACACAATTTATAAAAAAAATAAAAGTAGATTAAAAATAGGCAAATAAATCACTTAATCTAAAGAAAAATAATAAAAATGATAAAACTTCAAAATTTTTCAAGAAACCAACCGTTTTAAAAAGTAAGAAACTTACAAGTTTTAACATTAATCCCCACAAAAACACCAATCATCATTTTTTTCGATATCAAAACTTGAAATTCAATACTCAATCATCGTCTACGTTCCTTATTCCATTTTTTTAGAATTAAACCAGTTTGCATTTACTTTCAACGAATTGGAAAAGGACAGATATATTCTTAACCTTTGAAAAAAACTGAAAAGAGATAGAAATAATACTGGGGGAATAAAATAAAGATGGAGAGAAGGAAATAATGCATTAAAAAATTGATTAAAAAGGGAGAAAACGACGAAAAAGAAAGAGAGAATGAATGAAAGGCAAACAAAGAAAGAGATAGAAAGAAAACGCCAGACAAAGGAAGTGATAGAAAGAAACAGTCAAAAAAGATAGAGATAGAAAGAATTGAACAAAGAAAGAGAGTGAAACGTTGTAAGAATGCAAAGGGAGAGAGAAAAAGGAGTCTTTGTCGCCCTTCACCGAAATGATTGATTATCCATCGATTCGTAAACCTCTTAATGATTCCAAATATTAAAAACCCCCAGAAAAATCGCCTCCTAGACAACTTTTTCCACTCTACTCGCATCGTTGTTTCCGATGCCAGACGAAGATTAACCCTCCAAACATCATTAATTTTGACCTTGTATACGATTTCCCATTATTCATCTCTTTTTAAGAGATTTTTTTTCCAAGACCCAAAAAAGCATTTCTTGCATTTTTTTCTTCTTCTTATTTCGAAAAATCTAAAAAATAGATGTAACTTTAAGATTGATGATTTTTAACAATTTAAACCCATACCAAATAACGAAAATACAACGAAACGAATGAAATGTTAACATTTTCGGATCTTCGAAAAACTCAAAAAGGAAAGGAATGTAATTGTCTTTTCAAAATTGTCGCCAGTAGTTGATGCAGGAAATCCGAGAAGGGTGAAATATGACATAAATGAAGGATTGAATTTCATTTTCTTTATTTCTAGTCCGTTTTTTCATCTCAAAAAAAAAACGTGAGAAATTTCTTTTGCTTTTAAAGCGTTTTAAAGCGATTCTCAATGATTCTCAATGTTTCTCAATGAAAAAAAAAACATGTTTAGAGTAAGTTTTTGTATTTTCAGTTTAATACTTTGCATTTTTGAATATCAATAAAAAGTAACCCTTTCGTTAGGGTGCAACATGAGGCGGCGTGTTGCTGGTGGTTGGAAATTTCGGGGATTTTTTTCGATGTTTCGAGGGACGGGAAGGTTTCGGGATGCGGAAGGTGGTGCCTGGGAGGCAAACACAGCTGGCGATCTTTGATGAGGAACCCCTTCAACTGCACAAATGTTCGATTCGATTTTTAAGCCTTTCGGGCGCTTTCAAACACGGTTTTTGAAAATCCTTTTTTGAATTTAATAAAAGGGAAAATGTGGTTTTAAAAAGGTGCAAAAAAGTTTGTTGTGTCACGTTCCTCGTTGATAAAAAATCGATTTTAATGATTATCCGTTTGTACACTTTTAGAAATCTTTATACTTTTAGAAATTTTATGTTTTTGAACCTAATATTTAAATATAGTGTGGTTGAAAATGAATATTTTCGATTATTTTCACAAAAATAGATGTAGTCTCATTATTTATTAAGATTTTTCACTCACTTTTTTTTTCTAAGCTACTAGATTAGATAGTTGCAAATTTGCTTACATATTATTAATATTTATCTATTCCTTCATAGTGAAAAAAATTATTAAAAGTTCATTTTGCCACTGTGAGGTGTCCTAGAAAATTATGCTGACAAATGAAACTAGTCCTAGTTTCGTTATTTTTTAGTATATTCTAACTATTTCTGTTCTCTAAGAAAGCCAATTAACAGAATAACAATATACTCGAGTGTTAACATTTAACACCAATTTATAACTTGTCAAAATAGCATTGAAAGTATGAAAATGTTTGGCTGCGTTCCCTCGTTGTGGATAATTTGTTTATATTAATAAAAATAGCTCTAGTTTTGCTATTTATGAAAATATTTCATTAATATTTTTTTTCTATAAGACTTAATGTAATGGTTGATAATATTCTGAAATCTTATTAACATATAGTATTTCCTTCATGGTCAAAATAATTATTCAAATTTCAATTTCTTATTGCGGCGTGTTCAGAGAAATTGGTTTGTTTGTTAAAACTAGCTGTAGTTTCCATAGTTTTTAATTTAATCAAATCATTCTTCTTTCCTGGGAAGCCAATAAGTGTAGTGACAATATACTCTAATGATAACTTTTTACACTAGCATAGAACCAGCCAAAATAGCAAAGAAAATTTAAAAAAAGTTTGGGCACGTACCCTTGTTGTGTGGATTTGTTTATATTAATAAAAATAGCTCTAGTTTCTCTATTTGTGAAAATTTTTCAATGATATTTTTTTCCAAGAGACTTGATGAGTGGCTTGACAATTCTTTGAAATCTTATTAACAAATAACATTTCCTTCATGGTCGAACAAAATATTCAAATTTCAATTTTTGAATGCGACGAGTTCTGAAAAATTGAAATTGGTTTGTTTGTTAAAACTAGCTGTAGTTTCGATAGTTTTTAATATTTTCGAATCATTCTTCTTTCCTGGGAAATTAATAAGCGTAGTGACAATATACTCTAGTGTTAACATTTTACACTAACATAGAACCAGCCAAAATAGCAAAGAAAATTTTTTTTTAATATTTGGGCACGTACCCTCGTTGTGTGGATTTGTTTTATTAATAAAAATAGCTCTAGTTTTGCTATTTGTGAAAAATTTTCAATGTTATTATTTTCCAAGAGGCTTGATGAGTTGCTTGACAATTCTCTGAAATCTTATTAACAAATAACATTTCCTTCATGGTCGAAAAAATATTCAAATTTCAATTTTTGAATGCGACGAGTTCTGAAAAATTGAAATTGGTTTGTTTGTTAAAAGTAGCTGTAGTTTCGATAGTTTTTAATATTTTCGAATCATTCTTCTTTCCTGGGAAGCCAATAAGTGTAGTGACAATATACTCTAAAGATAACATTTTACACTAACATAGAACCAGCCAAAATAGTAAAGAATGTAAAAAAAATATTTGGACACGTACCGTCGTTGTGTGGATTTGTTTATATTAATAAAAATAGCTCTAGTTTCTCTATTTGTGAAAATTTTTCAATGCTATTTTTTTTCAGGAGACTTGATGAGTTGCTTGACAATTCTCTGAACTCTTATTAACAAATAACATTTCCTGCATGGTCGAAAAAATATTCAAATTTCAATTTCAGAATGCGTCGCGGCGAGTCCTGAAAAATTGTATTGTCTATTAAAACTCGCTCTAGTTTCGATAGTTTTAAATATTTTCAAATCATTCTTCTTCTCTATGATAACCAATGAGTTTAGTAATAATATACTCTATTGTTTACATAATTCATTAACATATAACACCTTTAAATTTCTCTGAAACTTTCGACTTGATCTGATTATGAGCAAACACTAATAAATTGTTCTCATTTTCAGAAATAAAATTTGAATAACAAAATAATTATTTATCACCACGTATCATATGTCTAATAACATAAAACAGAAACACAGCATGCAACCGGAAACTATTTCCATTTTCATTTGCATCGCCACATTTCGCTTCTGTTGAGGGAATAACAGGGAACAAACCTTTTTTTGTACGATTTCAAACTATTCAAGGTGTTCATGTTCATTTACCTACTGCTGTTTGAGATGCTGATTGTATATGGTGGTGATAGTTAATGATATTTCCCCCCTTTCTTTCCACCTTTGTCAATCGGTTTCACTCTGTTCGTTTTTAAACATCGTTTTTTTACGCTTGATTTTAACATCATCTTTTCTCAATCGTAAGAATTTCTTTTTTAAATTCACACCTTTAAAAATATTATAAGAAATGATTAAAATTTTTAAAATTCTAACATTTACTTTTTTTTTCCTTTTCCATTTCCGTTTCCAAAGAGAAAAAAAAGATGTGGCTAAAACGAGAAAAAGGTCAAGAAGTGCGAAAAGTGCGGACGATTTGATTGATGATCAATCAGCCCAAAAACGATTGCGCTTTTAATCGTTGAGAGTTTTCACAACACGGCGTTAATCGTTCAACAACTTTCCTATTCCTTCGGGTTTTTTTCACCTTTTTCTACCCATTTTTCCCTCAACTACTTCCTACTCTTTTTTAGGGAAATAATAGTACGACTGCTTAATTTTTAATCGATGCTTTTTTACGCGTTTCTTTTCGTGTTTTTTTTTTCGGTGTATTTCATGCCTTACTTTGATTGATGATTGGATGATTCTGGTTGCTTTGTCATTTTCAGTAAAACTTCTTAAATTTCATGGGAAAGTAGAGATTGCTTACTGAATTGGTAAACCTAACGGGTTACAAAAAAAAGCAAAATCAAATGCAAAAGGTGTTTCTCTTTAATTTCTTTAAATTCTTTAAGTGATCGCGACATCGATTCTCGGTGAGGATGCGTATTAAAATTAATTCTTGTTTTTCTTATCAATAGTATTAGCCTCTAATATGACTAATTACATTGAAAAATAATTGAATAGAGCTAATGACCACAGTAGTCGATGCTCGGTATACTCAAACAACAAAAATCATTAAAAAATATAAGAAAAATAATAATATTGTATTTGGTCCAGAGACCCGGCCATCCACCATACTGGTCCTTCAACCTTACTTTATTGCTTTTATGTGTATATTACATGTTATTATCGTGATTGTCATATGATGTTGTTATTGTTGCTGCTGATCCTTCTGTTTATTTGTTTTTTTTATATACGGATTCTTGTTGTATGTGAGTGTTTAGTTGATATGTGGTTTTATCCTTTCTCATGTGTGTTGAATGTTGTGATTTGCGCATATTTACGATTGTTGATTAGACGAGTGGTTTTAATTGTGTGGTTTTTGTAGGTGTGAATTAATGTGATTTTTTTGAGAGTTATAATTGTGAATAATGGGTGCCCATCCCCGGGACTCGAACCCGTCCGACTGCGTGGTAGACCGAAGCCTTACCATCTATGCTATAAGTATAAAATTTGAATGAATTCAAGCGTTTTTCACTTCGAATTTTCATTAAATAAATAACAATTAATGCTATATCAGGCAACCCTTTTTAAACGTTTTTGTTGAGATTTTCACACTAACCTTTTTTTTTAGCACCCTTTATTCATCTTTCGCATTTCGGGCGAAATATTATACACAGCCAAAATCACACTCTACTTGAGCGAATTATTTATTATAAGAACATGCTAAGAACAGAGTGGGTTTTATGTTTTCATTCTTGTATTTCACAATATCGACTTAACATACTTGTAAAAATAAGTGCAAACTTTGACAGTGAATTCTGATAAAACTTATTTACGTTATAAATTAAATCAAACGATATAAGATGAAGAATTTAATCAGCTTTCTTAGAAAGTTTATCCCAGATTGATATCATTATTCATCAATCCGTTATCCTTGAAAGTGTAAACCATTTCAAAATCAAACTTTTTATAAATCACTCTCAAATTTATTTTTGCATTTTTCTTACAATTAGCTCATAAATCTTATTCTAATTAAAGTAATTTAAACAGTATATGACTCTCATAAACTACGAAAAATCAGCTTTAATATGAAGTATAACTCTACATATTTATCTACTCACAATCAGCGCTGTCACAGATACAAATTGACTATTCGCTTCTGTAAATTCGATATCGAAAATAAGTGCAATCTTTGACGATTAATAATGAGAAAACTAATAAAGTTAAGAATTTTATTAAAACGCTATTCGATGCTGAACTTAATCATCATCAATCTAATGTAATACTGAATTTCATGGACTGAATATAACATGTTCTAATTGTAAATGTAAAAAAAATTCATAAAATAAATGATACGACAATTACTACCTGCATTTCAAGTAACCTTTTTTATACCCTTTGTTGGGATTTTTACACCGAAGGTTTTTTAGCACCTTTTCTTCATCTTTCGCATTTCGGGCGAAATATTATACACAGCCAACATTCACACTCTATTTGAGCGAATTATTTATTATAAGAGTATTTATATTTTCATTCTTGTATTTAACAATATCGATTTAACATAAATACAAAAAATAAATGCAAACTTTGACGGTGAATTCTGATAAAACTTATTTACGTTATAAATTAAATCAAACGATATAAGATGAAGAATTTAATCAGCTTTCTTAGAAAGTTTATCCCGAATTGATATCATTATTCATTCATCCGTTATCCTTGAAAGTGTAAACCATTTCAAAATCAAACTTTTTATAAATCACTCACAAATTTATTTTTGCATTTTTCTTACAATTAGCTCATAAGTCTTATTCTAATTAAAGTAATTTAAATATTATACGACTCTACGAAGTATAACTCTACATATTTATCTACTCACAATCAGCGTTGTCACAGATACAAATTGACTATTCGTTTCTGTAAATTCGATATCGAAAATAAGTGCAATCTTTGACGATTAATAATGAGGAAACTAATAAAGTTAAGAATTGTAGTAAAATGCTATTCGATGCAGAATTTAATCATCATAAATCTAATGTAATACTAAATTTCATGGACTGAATATAACACATTCTAAATGTAAATGTAAAAATAAATTACATTTAGAATTTTACATTTGGATTAAATTTTCTATAAAATTAAAAATGATATAAAAAATATATGTAAAAATGATACAACAATTACTGCCTGCATTTCAAGTAACCTTTTTTTACATCCTTTGTTGAGATTTTCACACTGACGGTTTTTTTAGCACCCTTTCTTCATCTTTCGCATTTCAGGCGAATTACGCACATTACGTACACACTCTATTTGAGCGAATCATTTATTATAAAAGTATGCTAAGAACAGAGTGGTTCAACCCTTTTTAGCCATTCGCATTTATTTGCATCCCTTATTTCACCAAACATCATTATCTCTCAGCCGTTGTATACTCTTTCGCCGACTATTTTTATGCATATGTCAGTATTTGAGTGTCTATGTGTTTGTATGTATGCCTATGCCTTTATAAGCGTATATGTATGCATGTATGTATGTGTGTATGTGTGTATGTGTGTATGTGTGTATGCGTATGTGTGTATGTGTGCGTGTGTGTATGTGTGTGTGTGTGTGTGTGTGTGTGTGTGTGTGCATTTTAATGTGTATGTGAGTGTGACACCCTTATTTTTATTTTTAAGGAACGTCACTTTCAGATGCAGTTCTTAATGGTCTTTTTTCGTCGGTTCTGCAGTGCCTCGGCGGCGGTGGTTTTGTATCATTTTTTATCACTTTTCACGCTATCGTGCGACGACAACCATTAGCATCATCGTATCAAACAGTCCCCCAAAAAGCCGTTCGCATTCACACTCGCTGATTTTAATATGCAAATCGAATCGGATGAACTAACGAATATGCTTTTGGACTTTGAAAAGGGTTGTGAAAAAATCCAAAAGGGGTTTTGAAAACATGATAAATTTAAAAACTCCCGAATTGCTTTCAATGCAGCTGAAGAAATTTCAGTTAAAAACGTATTTTTCATTTCTGATACGTTTTGGAATCATTTTCAACTTTACAACAGTGCAAAATATCCATATTCACACATGTTTCAAATCTTTCAATTTCAGTTTTTGAGGATCCCTTTAATAATATTTAACCTAGCGTATCACGCCAGCGGACGAGGTTCGAGTCCTCGGGGCGGGCACCACACAGTGTGATTATTATTCACACACCACTT
>JAODAC010003611.1:0-10730 GCA_027575185.1 Mimaenictus wilsoni
CTTTAACATCTACAACAATTTGCATCGGACGGGTAGTCCACGAATCCTGCTAAAAATAAAAGATTCGCGTTAATTCGGGAGTTGATGTTGCTGCTCGCAACAACAGATACACGCAGCTGCAATATTACGAATCCTGTATACATCGGAAAAAATCCAAGTCCGTAGGTTTACGTGACTTATATGATGTAAATCCTGTTATGTAACTTACAAAAAACAATTTGCCCCGAAAACCTGGTAACCACGGAAAAATGGTTTGTTCCGTGACTTTCCATATACATTTTTCACTTACAAGGAGAGTGTTCCAATTGTCCAACACCAAATTGAAAGATAAAAGAATATAGAAATAAATTGTGTTCACGGGATTTTATGCTGTTTTGAGTCGTTTGTCCAAAATCAAATTCAAAGTTTGGTATATATTGTATATAGTGTACTCGCGTCAAGCGCGCCAAGGTCGGTCTACATGCCGGCGCGCCGGCGTGCCACGTAATTCATACAGCGAATGATGCTGTTAAAGCAATATATACCAAATGTTAAATATTTATTTTGGGCAATCAACTGAAAACGGCGTAAGATCCCTTTAACACAATTTATTTCTATATATGTACTACACGTACAAAAAGTTTCATTCAATATGGTGTTGGACAATTGGAACACTCTCCTGGTTAGTATATATTCTATTCTTCCATACCATATTGTCCTTTTGTTGCTGATCCTGTTACAGGGTGTAGCAGCCCGGCATAGCGTAAATCTTGCTGTTGCCTTGGCTGTGGAGATCGAGATGAAGACTTTTTGTATTTATGACATTGGAAGCATCAACATATTCTGACCAAAACCCTTTTCACTGGTAATATTGCACCTATGCAGAATCGCTTCTGCAATTTAATTGTCTGTCATGAGACCTTTATTCTACGCTGTTGAATTCTTACATTTTTGCTCTACGACAAATGACATTATCTTATTTGGCGCAAGAGAGTTGGAGAATTCCTCAAAATATTGCATTCACGTTGAGAAATGTTAAATAAAATATGTAATATGGTATATTCTGAAAAATGCTATAATATATAAATTTAAGAATCGGAGTTTCTTGAAATAAGTTGTAAAATTTAATATTGTTGAACTATAGTAATTACTGCAAACTCTGCAATAAATAGAATGATTTAACATGATAACATTCATTTTGATAAAATATGAATATAATGTCATTACAAAGTTCACTATGAACCTAGTATCAAGGCCCCACATATTATGACCTTTTTAGATTCAATGTTACGTTGTATTCTCTACGTCCCTTTTTTAAATATGAGCCATGGACAGGCGATAAATTATATTACAATTATAAGCAAGACAAAACGCTCAGGGGCATTACTATTGAAGTGTTATACATTTGACAAATGAGAGTAAAATAATTTCCCAATAGATTGTATACTAAATTAATAATTGCAATGAAATAAACTACAATATAGACCAGTGTTTCACACCTTTATTTGTGCAATGCTCCACTTTTCTAAAATATTTTTCACCGTATGGGACCACTCCGTTCAAGTCGAGAGTTACATTCAAATTGCCCCTCAGTGGATCACTCATTCCACTTTTGGAATATATACACTTTTGGCTATAAACATTTAAAATAGGAGAAATAATTTGTAAAATTTACATATCGAGGAAATAATTCAAATAATTACATCAAATCATGCTAAATATTGTAAATATTGTGACTTTACATTGTACAGAATTTCAGAAGAGATGTTGGGCATGATTGATATGATTTTCTTTACTATACATTTCGAACGTAGCAAAAGGGAAAGATTGATTAACTATTTTTTATCATTCATATATTTATTTCTGGTGGCACATTGTTAGGAAATTTTTTGTTTCGCAACAGCATTTTCGTTGTTTGAGCTATAATTTACAATATAACGAATCCCTTTAATGGAATATAAAACAATACAAATTACCAAGGTACTTGAAACTGTTAACATAGTTCCTACGATAAATAATACATCTAGATAGTAATATTGATAGAAAGGGATCCGAGGTCCTTTCAAATGTTGAGCACCTTTATGCCTAAGAACATATTCCGTCCACCATACTGCATTTTCCAATGGTGTTAGTGGAGTATCTCTGATTTGAATGGCAAACCGTTCGGATGTCTCTTTATATATAGGATTATCTATGACTTCCAATATAGCAAGCTTAAAATCTTCTACTTTTAAATTATGACGATCTGCGATGACTCCTAAACCTTTTTCTTTAACTTTCAGAGCGTTACATTCCTGATCACCGAAAAATGGTATTACCACATTCGGCACATGGGAGTATAGGGATTCCTCTAAAGATTGTATACCACCTTGAGTAATGAATAATTTAATATTTTTATGTCCTGAAATAAACAACATTATACACATTAAAAAAAAATTAATACGCATTGATATAATTACGTAAGACATCTTGCTGTGGAGCCCATTTGGTAATCATCACATTATTTGGTTTCCCAGGTAGGTTATCATCTTCGAATTTCCATAGAATTTTATAGGGAAGTTGGGAAAATGTATCCATAATGGTCTTACGTAGTTCTAAGTTCAATTCATTACTCTTAACATTACTACCAAGGCTGAAGTAAATAGCACCATTTTCTGCACTGTCCAAATATTCTTGAAGATTCTTGGGTAATAGTTTAACTGGTCTGATATGTAAACCTCCAGCAATTGAAATAGTACTGGGAGTGACTGGTCTGATGGCATTGAAAACCGGATTCGTATTGGCAAATACCATATCAGTTCTCTCAAATAACTCCCCAATTGGAGGCATATCCATACCGAAATACTTCCGACCGGAATCAGTCATCTTTCCCAGATGGGAAAATTGCATGAAATTTACCAGTACTCCAATGACAGTCGTCAAGAATCTTTCAAGCACAGACCACTCGCCTGTGAATGGAAAATATGAAGGAGGATATAAAATGTGATGATCAGCATTCCCCATCATCTCATGGGTATTTGGCATTGCGTCCATTGATACTACCCCAATCATGGGACATTGGAACCGATGTTGTAGACCAAACGCAGGGCCGATGAAATGCTCAATTATAAGTAAATCAAAGTATTCAGTCTTATTGTTGATCATCTCTTGCACTTGAGGTAATTGTAATTGGAATTCTGTAAGTTTAACTACAATTTCTTGCCACTGATTTTCCCACAAGAGTTTGAAGAGGCTAGCATTGACCAAGACCTTTGTAAATTCTTCCATAGGAGCTCGGGATTCTTCGATATTTATTTCTCTGAAGTTTGGAAGGACTTCATTAGTTGGATGCGTTGTGATTACCACTACATCATGTCCCCTTAAAGCTAGCTCCCTCCAAAGGGGTTGATAAAACATTTGATGACTGTATGATGGCATTAAAACTGCCCCTAAAATTCTTTCCGAAGAAACCGTTTGACTTAGTAAATTTGCGACAATTGATAATATTATAAACTTCATTTTTTAATTGCAATAATTTCACGACCATACAAAGTTTGATCAAGGCTTGCACTAGCCTCAGTTATTGGTGAAATAATTCCACTCCGGACAAAACACCTGATAATATTGATAAGATAAATTGTTTAAAAGCAGCCTGACATACTTATGCTTTAACATATAGACGTTATTCAATCAGTTTATCTAAAATATATGTCTCAAAGTACAAATTATGATTTTTTTACTTTATCTTTAGATTTGACATAACATGGTGGAAAAGAACGAATCAATTTCATAGAGTATTTTACGAGAAAAGTTATTCCAGTGAACAAAAGCAAAATAGTTGTCATAAATACAAACAGAACATCAAGGTAATAATACTGATAAACTGGTATTTTCGGACCCTTCAAATGTTTTCCATTCTTTTGTCTGAGGACATATTCTGTCCACCAGACAGCTCTTTGAAGTGGAGTCATTGGTTGATCTTGAATTTGCTTACTTAAACGTTGTGATGTTTCCTTGTAGAAAGGATTAGCGATTACCTCATTAATCGTGTCCTTAAACTCCTCAACCTCCAAGGAATCCCATTCTAAAACTAGTCCCAGTCTTTTGTTCCCGACTTTCTCAGCATTTGCTCTTTGGTCTGCAATAAATGGAATTACAACCAATGGTACATTCGAATAAAGGGCTTCTTCAAGGGACTGAAGACCTCCTTGTGTGATGAATAACTTAATATTCTTATGGCCTGCAATCAGATAACTATTTCTTTTTCTTATTTTCCAATAATAGTTACGGGAATACATTACGTAATATGTCTTGCTGTGGTGCCCATTTAGTTATCATCACATTCTTGGGTTTATTTGGTAGGCTATCATCTTCGAATTTCCATAGAACATTGAATGGTATTTGTGAAAACGTATCTAATATGTTTTTTTGTAGTTTTTGAGTTAATTCATTACTCTTAACATTCGATCCAAGACTAAAGTAGATAAAACCTTCATTTGATGTGTCCAGGAAGTTTTTCAAATTCTGAAATATTCAAAATTTATACCAGAGTAAATATTGAAAACTAATCTTACCTGTGGCAGTGGCTTAGGATCTGTAAGATGTAAACCACCAGCTAATGATATTGTACTGGGAGAATGAGGTCTTATAGCACTAAATAAAGGATTAGCATTGATAAATAACATATCAGTATCTTCAAACAATTCCTCCAGATCTGGCATATCTCTTCCAAAATACTTCCTCGCCATTTCTGTTGAAACCTTTACGTTGCCACTCAATAAACTCCTGAATAGTAGCCCAAAAACGAAAACTGCCATCCGTTCCAAAATTGATAGATTATCTTGAAATGGAAATATCGCCATGGGGTATAATACACTATGAGTTGGATTTCCCATAGTTTCATGTGATACTGACAGAGCGTCCATTGAACTTACACCAATCATGGGGCATTTGAATAAATGTTTAAAACCAAACATTGGAGACATGTAATGCTCAATAATCAACAGATCAAAATGCTCGGTGTCATTTTTGATTATTTCCTGAACTGCTGGTATCTCCATTTGGAAGTGAAAGAGATCCTGAGATGCTTCACTTATTTTGTTTCCCAATAATATTTGAAAAACACTTTGATTGACCATCATATTCATTACAGTTTTCATCAATGGATAGGATTCTTTCATACTAACTTCTTTAATATTAGGATGGTTCTCATAATTTGGATCTGTGGTGATTACTACCAGATTATGACCACGGTCTGCGAGAGCTTTCCATAGTGGTTGATAGAAAATTTGATGACTATAAGATGGTGATGGGATTATTGCTAATATCCTCGAAGTGTTCATCATTGGAATGAACAGAGCACAGAGGTATAGAATGGCGAATTTCTTCATGACGTCGGAAACACCCGCACTCAGTTAATAAGAAATTTAAGTAAGCAATAAATTAGGCTTTATTTCACTATATTTTATCGAGTAAGGCATATTGTTATCAGTGTTATCGGCAAATTGGAGGAACACAGTTACGTGTAGATGAGTACTGAGCAATTCTGATAGACATTTGCTCAATCACCTTGAGTGTGTTTCTATAAATAACTATCGTTTCTACGTACCCATCCAATACTTGAGTTTTTCTCAATTTATACTTTTCCTATTAACAAATATTAACAATTCTTAGGTTAATAGTTGTAAATATAAGTGTTTCTTGGTTTTTACTTCAGAAACTTATGATTTTTTCACCTTCCTAATTTCATGGTTCCTCCCCTTAACATATTTTACCATTAAGCCCTTAAGAATTACATATACAATAATGAGAAATATAATACACATTGAAAATATATCCAAATAATAATACTGATGCCATGGGATCCTCTGACCTTTTAAATGCTGGGCACCTTTGTGTCTTATAACATACTCTGTCCACCAAATAGCTCTCTCCATGGGCGTCATTGGGGTATCTTGTATTTGTAACGCCAGACGTCTTACGGTATCCCCATAAATAGGATTTTCAATAATTTCCAAAATAGTTTTATTGAAACTAGCAACAGTAATTGTGTTTTTGTCGATAACTATACCCATTCCTTTCTCTGCAACTTTTTGAGCGTTGCTTGCCTGGTCTCCAAAGAACGGAATAACCACTACCGGGACATGGGAATACAAGGCTTCCTCCAAAGATTGAAGGCCTCCTTGAGTTATGAATAACTTGACATTTTTGTGTCCTAGAAATTAGTATACGTAAATTTACTGGCATTTACGTCATGGGAAAGTGATGTGGAACCTTTTTGAGATGTGGCTCAAACCCCATCGGTTTGAGCCACAACCCCTTTAAATACCGACATGGGTCAAATTTTCCCCGAGGGAAAACTCTCTCCTTGCGATTGCCTAGCAATCAAGGAACATCAAAAGGCTTACGTGGGTCAGTAACGGACCGACGGTATTTTTTTCCACATCACTGTCTTATAGCATAGAATCGCTTATGAATGAATACTTACTTAATATGTCTTGTTGAGGTGCCCACTTAGTTATCATAACATTTTTGGGGTTTCCATCCAAAATATCGCCTTCATATTTCCATACAATATTGTATGGCAATTGCCTTAAAGTGTTAAGAAATACCTGTTGTAATTCTAAAGGCAATTTATTACTCTTCAGATTACTCCC
This sequence comes from Mimaenictus wilsoni, assembly GCA_027575185.1. Lineage (NCBI taxonomy): Eukaryota > Metazoa > Arthropoda > Insecta > Coleoptera > Staphylinidae > Mimaenictus > Mimaenictus wilsoni. Next base: position 6,615 of record JAODAC010003611.1, read on the forward strand.
TAAACTGAAGTAAATTGCTCCCTGTTCAGCATTATCAAGGAAATCTTTGATGCCTTCAGGTAAAGGCTTTTCAGGTATTATATGAATCCCACCCGCAATTGAGATGGTACTGGGTGAAACTGGCCTGATAGCATTGAAGATCGGATTAGCATTGACAAACAACATATCAGTTGACTCCATCAAATTTGCAAGTGACGGAGTGTCATGCCCAAATGCATCTCTACTGAGTTGATTTTGAACATTCAAGAAAAACATTGGAAATACTTTGATAGTAGTAGTAAGAACGACTGTTAAAATCCGTTGCAGAACTGTAGACTCCTTACTTAATCCTACCAATGATGGTGGATACAAAATGGAATGGTCCGCATTCCCCATAATTTCATGGGAGTTAAACATTCCTTCAAATGAAATCACTCCAATCATAGGACAATTGAACCTATGTTTAAAGCCCAATCCTGGATGAAGGAAATGTTCTACAAATATGAGATCAAATTGCTCCGTTCTATTCCGGATAAGAGACTGGACTTCGTGATTCTCGAGTAAAGATTGACCCAATGTCGTAATTACATTGGCCACGTTATTCTGAAGTATCATTTGTATAAGGCCATCGTTAATCATCATATCCACTAAAGGTTGAATATGTTTGTAGATTTCTCTAATACTTATCTCCCGGAAGTTTGGTAGCGTTTCATTTGTAGGATCTGTTGTGATTACTACTATTTCGTGACCTCTGATTGCAATTTCCTTCCATAATTGTTGGTAAAATACTTGGTGGCTATATGATGGAGTTGGAATTACGGCAAGAATGCGACTTGTTTCCATATATTTCCATGATAATATAACAAAAAGTAGCGATAAAAAATATTTATACATTTTTATGAAGCAGACTTGAACCCAAACTGGCTTGGAGTAGACTGAAACATTTTTAACTGTAGACCTATTAGATCAATTACGTCTGTCGTCACTATTTGCATAGATGCGTAAATAGCGTCATTACGCTGTTTGTAATGTCTCTGTAGACAATATGCAGTATATTAGTTCATTTCTAGAATTTGATATTTTGTATAGTATCTTATATTCATTTGTTTTATGATTTGAATATTTGTCTATTTGAATGAATGATGTCGTGGCAATTAGCAAGATGTCCGGACTCCCAAATAAAGTCGTTATGGGCCGGAGTCTTAACATCATGTCGTCATCCGCTATTAGCAGGTAAGTGATTAGTACGTAGCTTTATAATTCAAACATAAAAACAAATGTCACATGAATCTCTTCTACACATCTTCACGACCTTCCATCTCTCCACTGTCTAGGCACCAGCATTGCAGGATCGATGAAGAAATCGCTCCTAATAGAAGTCATTAACTTACTCGTGCTTCTATATAGATAGCAAGAGTTGCGACAGTTACTGATAAACACATAGTAATATATTTTGAAAATATTTTTATGGTTACAACTCGACAATATATTATTCAAATGACCTCCGTTTACTAAATCCGTTTACTCAATGAATAAATTAAACTATCCAAAACACTCCTCCCTCACGAGATATTGTAACACGTTTGCATTTGAGGGTTCTTTAAATTGTCTATAATTAATACCTGACGAAGGCGAAAGCCGGCCGGTATATTGAACGGAATAAATTGTACTCTTAAATCTATAATCATACAATACGAACAATATGCGTGTCGAACGATGAGTTTTATTGAGGATTGCATTGTGTTGAGAGAAGGTAGAAACGATAGTGTGACAATACTCAGATAGGGATAGAAAGTGCTTGGTCTGATTGGCGGGTACCAAGTGACACAGGCGTCGTGTCGCATATTGGCGTCCATGGTAATAGTCTGATTTATGGTGTTCGTAGTATAGTGAATTGGCCAAACGCAATGTGACGAAACAAGATTTCATGATAACAGATTAGGAATAATTTGCGAGTAGTGCTGAAGATTGACTCGGGAAGGTTCAAGGACTGCATGTGCATGATTACCTGAGTGCACTTGTAGTTTCAACACTGACAAGGAGAGTCCACGCTCTGTCAAATGAGTTTCGCAACACTAAAAATAGTGTCGGGTACAAGATTTTTGAAAAAAAATGATGGCGAAAGTCCCAGAAAGCCCTACCTGATAGTTTCCGAGAAAATAATTGTTAAACATTTGATTCAAGCATCAATTTACACACGTTTGAACGTTATGAAATAGTGTCCGATTATGGTAACCGGCAGGCTGGCTGTATGGTGCAGTGGTTATGTCATCGGTCTACTTACAATTATCGATAGCAAACAGCGTGCTGTTGTAAGTAAATAATCTGCACCACAAATTCTAACACAGTATTATAAACTTAACTATTGCATCCAAATCTGATTGTGAGCCTATATAGCAGGGTTTTCAGATTAGACGCCATTACATCATTGTAAATATACATGTCTAGTTATTTTATAATTGTTTATGTATATATGATTATTGTATTGCTTTGTTAATATTGATAACTCTGTTCAAAACTCAAAACCCGTCGGTCTACTTCGTTTTTGTTATCGTTTTGGAGCAGTTCAAAACTCACTCGCGGTGCTCGTTTCGTTCCCTTTTTTATTCATATATTTTTAATTGCGTTTGTGCAAATTGGTCTATTTATTATTAGTATATTTTTATTGAATCGTAGAAAAGCATGTTTTTGTTAATTTTCGTTAAATTTTTTTTGTTAATTTTTAAATTTATAATTACTATGCTAGCAAGATAAATGTTTCAAGCTATGCTTTTTTACAATTTAATAAATACATATACTAATTATAAATAGACCAATAAGCACAAAAGCAATTGAAAATATATGAATTAAAAAAGGAGCAGCGTAAGTTTTGAACTGCCCCTAAACCATAACAAAAACGAATCGGACCAACGACACTGCACCAACCGACCAGCTTACCGGTTATCATAATCGGACGCTATACGTTCATAACGTGTGTAAATTGACGCTTGAATCAAATGTTTAACAATTATTTTCTCGGAAACTATCAGGTAGTGCTTCTTAGGATTTTTCTCATTATTATTTTTTTAAAGTCTTGTACCCGAAGCTATTTTTAGTTTTGCGAAACTCATTTGACAGGGCGTGGACTCTCCTTGTGAGTAATGACCTAAATTTTAATCACCTCCTGGAGAGGCGATACATTGAAGTAAATGACTTGAGAATCTTGATCGGGTTCCCAAAGTCAATTAAAAAAACTGCAGCTGATTTCTGAAGGGAGTAGTAATTAAACTAATATTGGGATTGTGAACAATACTTATAGAGATTAGTAACTAATACAATTTTTTTTATTGTATTACTGTTCCTGTTCCTATCCGACGCTTCATATAATTTATACAAACTGATGAACTATAAATAGTAACGACGAGAAATACAAATGAAACAGAAATAACAAATACTAGTATATCAATGTAATAAAATTGATGCAATGGTATTTTCGGTCCTTTTAAATGCTGTGCACCTTTGTGCCTAAGAACATATTCGGTCCACCAAATTGCCTTTTCCAGAGGTGCCATTGGCGTATCTTGTATTTCATTTGCAAGTCGCTTAATAGTGTTCATATAACTTGGATTATCCATAACTTCCATAATTGCATTCTTAAAACTTTCAACTGTCATGCTATGCCTATCTACTACCACACCAATTCCTTTTTCAATCGCTTTCTTTGCATTCCCATCCTGATCGCCAAAGAAAGGGATTAATACCACTGGAATGTGATTATATAGAGCTTCTTCTAACGATTGAAGACCTCCTTGACTGATAAACAACTTTATGTTTTTATGTCCTACGAAGAAGGCACATAAATAATGGTAAATTGATGTTTAATTTACTATAACTTACTTAGGACATCTTGCTGTGGTGCCCATTTTGTAATCATAACATTATCCGGTTTCCCAGGGAGATTATCATCTTCAAATTTCCATAGTATCTTATAAGGTAATTGAGCTAATGTCTCTAGTAATAATTGTCGTAATTCCATTGTTAATTCATTGCTTTTAATATTACTTCCTAAACTGAAGTATATAACACCGTTCTTGGAGTAATCTAAGAAATCCTTAATTTTCTGGAAAAGTATAGGTTAAGCATTAGTAAGCCATACTG
>JAODAC010003611.1:10830-27026 GCA_027575185.1 Mimaenictus wilsoni
AACACCGTTCTTGGAGTAATCTAAGAAATCCTTAATTTTCTGGAAAAGTATAGGTTAAGCATTAGTAAGCCATACTGCATAATAAGAAATAGTCACTTTAGGTAATGGTTTTTCTGGTGTCATGTGAATACCACCAGCAATTGATATGGTACTTGGCGTAATTGGTCTCATAGTATTGAAAATAGGATTGGCATTAACAAACAGCATATCTGTTGATTCCATAATGTCCATAACAGAAGGCGTATCCTCTCCAAAAACTTCCCTACTAACCTCATTCAGGGTATCCACAAAACTAGCATTCAGTAACTTTAACATATTTGTTAATAAAACTGCGATAAATCTATCCCAAATCGTGGTGTTGGCACCTAATGTGATCATAGTGGTTGGATACAAAATCGAGTGATCAGCATTACCCATAACTTCATGAGAATTGTACAAACCATCAAGAGACATAACGCCAATTAGTGGGCACTTGAATCTATGCTTCAAACCAAAAAAAGAATGAATTAAATGCTCAATTATTACGACATCAAAGTGTTCAGTCCTGTTGTCAATTAAATCTCGCACTTCTTTATTATTCAACTGAGAGTGAACTAGTGATTTGAAGATATTGTTGTATTTGTTTTGTAACATCATTCCAATATATCCATCGTTGACCATCATTTCCAACAGCAACTGGGTGAATGAGTAAGACTCCCTGATGCTGATTTCACGAAAATTCGGAAGTGTCTCATTGGTTGGGTCAGTAGTAATGACGACTATTTCATGTCCCCGAATCGCAAATTGCCTCCATAGTTGTTGATAAAACATTTGATGACTGTAAGATGGTGTTGGGATAACAGCCAAGATCCTTCCCGATTCAGCATTGTTGCATAAAAATATTGAAATAACTAGTAAGATTTTGAACATGGTTAAATAGATATTGGATGGGCTGCGATTTGTATAAAACTGACAGAGATAGATTTGTACCAGAAAATCGGCTACGACGACATCGATGATAAAAGTATAAATCGTTTTTGATTTGATATTTTACGAAGTTGTTGACTGATAGGTTTCATAGGTCATAATCCACCAAGTGCCTGAGATATGAAACATGAAACAGCAGCTAAAAGTAGGTCAGTAATAATATTACAATTACTGATTTAACGTCCAATTATTTGGTGGTATAAGGTGGCATTAGTGTATCTTCCATATCTGTGGCAAGTCTCTTTACCGCCTCTATATACATAATTTTCCAATGCCAAATGGCCTTCTTGAAGCTATCTACAGGTATACTATGATTCAACATGGGCACTAACTCTTTTCAGTGGCTCTCTTGGCGTTACCCTTTTGATCTCCATCTCATTCATCACTACGCGCCAGAGCATTAAGAAAAGTTTAACTTATTTGCAAGGTCAACTCATTGAACTTTACATATCTGCCCAAGCTGAGATTGCACCATCTTTAGAATTATCCAGAAATTATTTTAAGCTCTTATTGTTACGTAGAGGTTTCTCTAATGTCATAACCATACTACCAGCACACCTTGCAAGGTCTAAAGCACTAAAAATTGAATTTGCATTGATAAATAACATATCAATAGCTTCAATTATATCTAAAAGACCATTCATTGCAACAAAGTAAACCGTAACAAGTAACAGAGAGACGAATAATTCTATTTATATATCTGTTATTTACTTCAGTTCCATTTTATTTTCTCACTTGTTTCAATTTTGCATAATTTCAAAATATTTCTTATACAGAATTTAACAGCCACAACAAGCAGAATAAGAACAATTAAAGAAATAATTCCAAAGAAGCTTATAACATCAATATAGTAATACTGGTACAAGGGGATTTGGGGACCTCTCAGATGTTGAGCACCTTTATGTCTTAACACGTACTCTATCCACCAGACTGCTCTTTGAGTAGGTCTCATTGACGTATCTTGGATTTGGGTTGCAAAACGTTTTATTGTATCCCTGTATCTTGAGTTATTTATAACATTCGTAATGGCCATTTTAAACTCATCTATAGTTACACTATGTCGGTCTATGACAACACCAATTCCCTTTTCTGCAGCTCTTACAGCATTACCTTCTTGGTCATTAAAGAAGGGGATTATAATCATTGGAACATGGGAATACAGTGCTTCCTCTATGGAGAGAACTCCTCCCTGAGTTATGAAGAGTTTAATGTTTTCATGCCCTGAAAATATTGATATTCATAGTATTCAGCATCATTAAGTAAGAAGTTTAGTAATCTTAAGAACGTAGAAAGCGGTAAGAATGAGGAAAGACGTAATATTAAAGAAAGAAGTAAGAATAAAGAAAGAAGAACTAAAAGGAATTGGTTTACTTAGAATATCTTGTTGGGGTGTCCACTTAACGATCATAATATTCTCAGATATATTCTGTATATCTTCATCAAATTTCCAGATGATATTATATGGAATTTGAGACAGAGTAGCTAAGACAACTTGTCTAAATTTCGGTGTAATATGTCTACTTTTAACATTACTTCCAAAACTAAAATAAATTGCACCTTGCGAAGATTTCGCCAGGAAGTCCTTAATGATCTAAACAGAACATAAATAGAATTGAAATAATTGAAAAGGAACTAGATTACTTTGGGTAGTGGTTCTTCTGATTTTATATGCATACCACCTGCTAGTGATATTGTATTCGGTGAGAATGGTCTGACGGCGTTAATAACTGGATTTGCATTCACCATCAACAAATCAGTAGACTCCATAATTTCATTAATTGAGGGTGTATCATTCCCGAAAACATCTTTGGCAATATTATCACAAGCCAGTAAGAAACGTCTCTGTAAATATTTCAAAACTTCGCCTGAAATAGCAGCCACCACTCTTTGCAGCAAAGAGTGATTATCTCTAACTGGTACAAACGCAGCTGGATACATAATAGTATGAGCAGGATTACCCATAGTTTCATGAGTTGGATAAACGCCATCCATTGAGCTAACACCAATCATAGGACAATTAAAACGATGTTTAAGTCCCATTAGTGGAGTAGCTATGTGTTCAATAATTAGAAGATCGAAGTGTTCCGTCTTGTTATAAATCAAATTTTGTATCTCAGGAATTTTTACTTGAAGACTATAAAATGAGTTAATATACTCTATCATTGTGTCTTCAAACATAATTTGAATAAGGCTTCTTTCGATGATTTTGTTGACGACTTTATTCATCGGTTCGTATAATTCTCGAGTACTGATTTCCTTGAAATTTGGGAGAGTTTCGTTGGTTGGATCTGATGTAAGGACAACTATCTCATGTCCTTGTAGTGCTAGTTGTCTCCATAATTGATAGTAGAAACTTTGGTGACTATATGCAGGAGTAGGAATAACAGCAAGAATTCGACTTGGAATTACATTTTTACTTAAAATGAACATTAATAGTAGTAGCACAATATATTTTGCCATTTTGAAGTAAACTACACTTTCTCAGTCGTTTGCCGTGTATTAAACTCAATTTTCCCAATTAGCATATCAGCAATGTTCGTATCAATTGATACAAGTCGAAGGTGGAACACCCATTATTTGCATATCAATCCGAGTTGGAAAGTCTGATTTGGTATATCGTAAAATATATTCATATATTAAATTTAAAATTTCATATAGACTCTGACCTGTTCAGAGTCTGGATGGTACTTAGGGATGATGAAAATTGAAAAAGTTCGTATCACGTTTACCAGAAGGTTTCTGAAATGTTCACTTTAATTGAAATTTCTTCTCATTATCTGTTAAAGTATTATTTTAGAATTTAAAGTAACTGCTACTTGTCTGAAGTGCAATAGTACTACCTATATTTCTGGGACTTTTGTTTACATATAGTAGGCAAAATATAATAAGACACAAGTTTGAAATATTTGTCCTGGCAAATAGAAATCCAAATAACTTCTAACAAAGTCTGATATACTGGAATACGGCGACCACTCTCATATTTTCTCCAATTTTTCTCCAACTTTTATAATAGTCGTAGATGAATGCAATGGGAATTGAATCAATGATTTAAATGCATTTATTGTTGACATGCATTAAACATTTCATATACTCCTTACTAAGGATTTGTGAAATGATGCAGACATTTGTCAAAAAGTTTTTGTTTCATTTCGCCATGTCACTCATTATCAGTTCTGTTTAGGCTTCGTACTTATATTTCTTAATAAATGACTCACTCCACCATAACAAAATTTAACAACGATATGAAGTAACACTGCAGGAAATAAAAGAATAGCTCCAATGAAAGCTATAACATCAAGTTAATAATACTGGTGGAAAGGAATTCTTGGTTCATTCAAATATTCTCGATCCATCAAATAGCTCTTTTCAACGAAGTCACCAAGTATATCCTGGAACTCCAAAATAACATCTAACAATTTACCAACAATTTATGGTAGTTTTATCCACAAATAAACGCCTTCCTTTTTCGAGAGCTCTTAACGCATTGCTTTCTAGATCTTCCATAAACTGTATCATGACAACCAGTACATGTGTAAATAGAGATTCTTCTGATGATTGGTGGCCTTCCTGTGTAATGAATAGTATAATGAATATATTTGTATGACCTGAAGAATGTTGAACTTGTAGTTAAAAATAATAGCGTAGAAAAAATGAAACTACTTACTTTTAGAAGTTACGGGGGAAAATTAAAAAATATTATTCAGTACAGCGCTTTGATAAAGTAAAAGAAATTACAAGATTTTCAGAAGACATATTTCCGCGTTAGACAGGTTCCTCATAATACACGTCAACTTATATTACATTAGTCACATAAAACAATGGACCTAAATATTAATTAGCTGTAGACAGAATATCGTATTTTGAAATTATGTGTGCATCTAGCAAATACAACAGTAAATATATGTAAAAATAGTTTATTTTAAATATAATTTAAGGATTAATTTTATGTATGATAATGTGTATATCTATATCGTATAATTCTTAAACACAAAGAAGAACAATCCTATAAATATCCCATAAATCTGTAATTTCAACATTTCTCTAGTTTGCCCTCCATCAAATGTAATCGTTCAAAATATAAAAATGAATATGAATATCCCAATAATTATGGATATAATTAAGAGAATTAGTCCCAGATTATCCAAGTAATAATACTGATAGGTAGGAATTCTTGGCCCTTTCAAATGCTGAGCACCCTTGTGGCTTAAGACGTAGTTAATGCACCAAATTGCTCTCTCCAATGCTGGCATGGGTTCATCTTGAAATGGCGTAGCAAGACGTTTCATAGAAGTTTTATATGTTTTATTTCCCATAACTTCCAACTATCATCGGTAAAACTATCAATAGATAGAATATTTCGATCTATAGAAACACCAAGCCCTTTTCCTACTGCCCTTTTTGCATTCGTGTGCTGATCATCAAACATGGGCATTAACACAACTATAATATTAAAACGCAACGCTTCCTCTAAAGATTGAAGACCTCCTTGGGTAATGAATAGTTTGATATTGTTATGTCCTAAAATTGATTGCTGTTAATTATAATTAATAACAAGATGGAACGTGTAATCCTACTTAAAATATCCTGTTATGGAGCCCATTTAATTATCATGACATTTTGTGGTTTATCAGGTAAATAATCATTTTCGTATTTCCAAATGATTTTATAAGATAATTTTGAAAATATCTCCACCAAAATTCGGCGAGCTTTTAATACCAGTTCCTAAACTGAAGTAAATTACACCTTCAGGGGAACTATCCAGGAACATTTTGATGTCCTACAAAATAATACTTTATAAATAAGATAATAAAGTCTTCATCTAAAACGTGTCTAGTTTTGCCTTTGGTAGAAATTTTTCCGGTTTAATATGCAACCCACCAGCAAGAGAAATAGTACTTGAAGTAAATGGTCTCTGAGCATTAAACATTGGGTTTGAATTAATCATCAACATATCCATCGACTCCAAGAGTTCACAAATAGGCGGCGTGTCTTTCCCAAAAGTTTCCTGAGTTACTTATCACATAGCCCAAAAAGTTTGTACTTTTGAAAGTATTTTAATACTTCTATAGATATTAAAGCAACAATCTTTGTAGAAATCTAAGGTTATCATCTGTTGATACAAATGATATCGAATATAAAATATTATGTTCGGGATTTCCCATCACTTCGTGTGCCGCATGGACGCCGTCCATGGAAGGTACACCAAGCATTGGACATTTAAAACGGTGCTTTAACCCAATCAATGCTGAAGCTATAGGTTCGATTATTAACAGTTCAACTTGTTCACTTTTATTAATTAAATAATTAAATTAATTCAATCTTTAACTTGAGGCACGTTGACTTGACTCCTAAATAGATCTGTACACACATCGGTCATTGCATCCTGTAATATCATTCCTATCGTCCCCAATTCCATCATTTTGTTGATTACGGCTTTTTATACGTCATGCACTTCACTGATATTAATTTCCTTAAAATTGGCAAGTGTCTCATTGGTGGGATCTGATGTTATCACTACTATATCATGGCCACGTATTGCTAATTGCCTCTATAATTCGTAGTAGAAACTTTGATGACTATAGGCTGGCGTTGGAATTACGGCAAGTAAACGATTGGAAATAAAAGTAAATATTGAATGTACTTCATGATTTTTGTTGCCTTCAGTTCAGTTTGTGTAACAATTTTCGACTGAGGTTTATATTAGACGAAACACTGGTCGAAAATGAATAAACAGTATTTGCAACGATTTTGATTTTTAACAGTTGTTTTATCAATAATTTATATTCAATTATGACCTTTTTAAAAATATCAGTATGGGGTCAAACGTTGGCATCTATTAACAATCTGTCCTCTCCCTTGAGATAGTTTTATGTACCGAGCTGAATAGACCATAACGTAGCTAATTTACCCTGAATAACAAAAAATTAACTTCAGATATTATTTAGTTTTTAGTGACAAGTTGTGTAGATTCTTAATACACTCAGACATTGTTTAAACTTTTTATACCTTGGTGAAAGCGTTATTACACACATATCCAAATATTTATAACATTTTTAAAATGTTGATAAGTTGTTATTTTGTTTATAGTTAAAAATAAATGTCAAAGTTTGTCTTGTGTTTATAAATATTACACTTTATAAATATTTACTTTACTATCCAAAAATTATTAGTAAGCATACATTTAATTAAATTGAATAGAATAAAGAAAGAAAAATTCGGATTGTTTTAAATTTGTTGATGATAAACGAGAGCAAGTCATGGTAGACTTTGTGTTTTTTTAGTTGATAATTACTTAGATAGAATAATTCAATAATTATGTCTCTCATTATTTTTGAAACCATTATTTTCGTCTGTCCTTGGAAATTTAATGACTGTGTAATTTAATGAGAATGATTTTTGCATAAGTTTACTCCTATTTTAATATTTAATGACCGTCGTTTTTTTGTTTGATTTTCCCGAGTATCGACTATTCATTTCTATTCTATTCATTTCCTTTTCAATGCAATTAGCTACATTATGAACTAATACTATTAGTTAGAAGAGAAATTTATTTTATATCTGTCGGGAATCGAACCCGAATCTTGCGGACGTCAGTCATCGAACATGCGGATGTGGTACCGGGCTTTACTTTACTTTACCAATGGTATGTTCTAAGCACTAATATACCATTAGTAAAGTAAAATTAGTGAAGGGGGCTCTACTCATTTTAATTGCAATGTCCACACTAGGGGTCGGTTTTTTATTTTTGTTATGAGTCAAAATCATCCACAATATAAATAATATAAGAGAGAATTGTTGCATAAATATTTGTTTGAATAGTGTGTGATGGGAATAAATTCACACTAATGGTGCCCACCACGAGGAATTGAACAACGGCCAAGAAATCTGATTTTTATATACATATCAAATTTTTAACAAATCAATGTTTTAACATTGATTTGTTAAAATATAGATATACGTAAATTACTAATAATAACATGAAAAGTTTTAGTGAGCCTTTTCTTTTGGTTTAAGTGCGTTTGAAGGGTTCCTGCATTTAAAAATACGACCAACTTTCTTGCAACTAAATAAAAGAACCACGATTGATGCGCCAATTAGCATAATCAAAGCCATCCCAAATACTGCTAGAACATCAAAGTAATAATATTGATATAAGGGAATGCGAGGTCCCTTCAAATATTTCGCTCCTTTATGTCTGATGACATACTCAATCCACCAAATTGCTCTTTGGAGGGTGGTCATTGGTGTATCCTGAATTTGTGTCGCAAGACGAATCACTGTCTCTTTATAAATTGGATTGTTTATAACTTCTAATATGACCCTTATGAAGCTATCAACAGTCAAGGTATGTCTATCAATAAAGATACCCATTCCCTTTTCGTCTGCTCTTCTGGCGTTACCTTCTTGATCACCGAAAAATGGCATTAAAACAACTGGGATATGAGAATAGAGTGCTTCTTCCAGAGATTGAAGTCCAGCTTGGGTGATAAACATTTTAATGTTTTTATGTCCTAAAAATTAAGAAATAGAGAGTAATTATTGAATGAATTGAGGAAAAGGAAACTAACTTAGTATATCTTGCTGTGGTGCCCATTTGACAATCATAACATTTTTTGATATCTCAGGCAAATCTTCTTCAAATTTCCACAAAATATTGTATGGTAATTGCATTAATGTATCCAGAAATTTTTGACGTAATTCCATAGTTAGATAATTGCTCTTTACGTTACTTCCTAAACTGAAGTAAATTGCCCCGTTTTTAGAATTATCAAGGAAGTCCTTTATTGCCTATAAAATATAATTCGTTAATGGAAGATTACCCAATGTTGGCCTAAACGAACGGATAATTGAAATTACCTTCGGCAGGGGTTGCTCAGGATTCATATGCATACCTCCAGCAATTGAGATCGTACTAGGTGTATGTGGTCGTATGGCATTAAAAATTGGGTTAGCATTTACAAAGAGCATATCAATTTCTTCCATAATCTCAGCAATGGAAGGTACGTCAGCACCAAAAACATCTTTTGTATACTTATCACATTCAAGAACCGTTTTATCTTGCAGATACTTCATCCAATTATCAGATAGGAAAGCTACCAATCGTTCCAAAAATGTAGGATTAGCTCCCAAGGAATTTACTAGAGCTGGATAAAGAATCGCATGATCTGCATTACCCATTAAGTCATGGGCTGGATACATGCCATCCATAGAAGTTACTCCAATCATGGGACACTTAAATCGATACTTGAGTCCAAATAATGGCGAAGGAGGCTGTTCCATAATCAGAATATCAAAATGTTCGTTCTTATTGTTGACCAGTTTTCGTATTTGAGGTGAATTCACTTGACTACTATAGAAATCATGCATCAAGTCTGCTGCAGTATCTTCCAACATTAATTGGAATACATTAGTCTTGATCATCATATCCACAAGTTTCTTTACTGGTACATAGGTTTCATTGACGCTGATTTGTTGTATATTTGGGATGTCCTCCTTCATGGGGTCGGTGGTAATAAGAACTATTTCATGGCCACGTTTAGCTAGTTCCTTCCAAAGGTTTCTATAGAATAACTGATGACTTAAAGATGCTGTTGGAATAGCAGCAAGGATCCGACTTGGTTCAACATAATGACTAAATGTTACTATTAAAAGTAATGGTATTAAACTCTTAAACATTTTAGATACTTTATATTATGGCTTGATTTAGTTCAAACGCTACTTAAACAATTAAGGTATGACCAATGATTATATACCAATGAAAGTGATTAGATAATGATTTATTGCTCAATTGTACTCAATTCAAAGTAATTACCGCAGTGTAATTCACATTTTTTTTACTAGATTTAAAAATTGAAACTTCAGACTGTAACCTTTGTTTTATGACTCAATTTTCATGGCATTCAATTTTTCTTCACCTTCTTATTCTTATATCCTAGCAAAGAATTCGCACTACGGTAACAGAATCCGATACTAACAATAAAGAGGCATAAAACAATGAATAGAACCAAGCCGATAAAAGTTATGACGTCAAGATAGTAATACTGGTATACAGGAATTCTAGGCCCTTTCAAATGTTGGGCCCCTTCATGTCTCATAACATACTCGATCCACCAAATTGCTCTGTCCAAAGATGTCATTGGGGTGTCCTGAATTTGCGTAGCGAAAAGTTTAACTGTCTCCCTATATACTGGATTCTCCATAACTTCCAAGATAGCTTTCGTGAAACTTTCAACAGTGATGGTATGCCGATCTAGAACAAGTCCTATCCCTTTTTCGGAAGCTCTTTTAGCGTTACTTTTCTGGTCGCCGAAAAATGGAATCATCACCATAGGAGTATGAGTATATAACGCTTCTTCTAGAGACTGTAGACCCGCTTGAGTAATGAACATCTTAACATTCTTGTGTCCTTTAATACGAAGAGAACCCAAAAGTTACAGAAGAACACAATTTATGAAAGAGGTTGAGGATACTTACTTAGTATATCTTGCTGTGGGGCCCATTTGGTTATCATCACATTCTTTGGTTTACCTGGTAACCTGTCATCTTCAAATTTCCATAGTATGTTGTATGGCAACTTGGCTAAAGTATCAAGGAATATTTGCCTTAATTCCAGAGTCAATTCATTGCTCTTTACATTGCTCCCTAAACTAAAATAGATTACACCATTTTTAGAATTGTCCAAAAATTCTTTTAAATCCTACAAATATACGTGTTAATAACAAGTAGAGAGAATTATGATCATAAGTAGTTTTAGAAATAATATGATTACCTTTGGTAAAGGCTTTTCGGGTTTCATATGCATACCACCAGAAATTGAGATAGTACCAGGGCTATGTGGTCTTATGGCATTAAAAACTGGATTAGCATTAACAAATAACATATCTATTTCTTCAAGTAGATCAAAAATTGACGGGGTATCTTTTCCAAAAGCCTCTTTTGCAAAGTGGTCACTAGTTTTAAGAGTTCTATCTTGAAGATATTCAAACAAAGCCTCGGATACCAGAGAAGTTAGCCTGTCAATGATATTTGGATTTATTTCCAAAGGTGATAACAATCCTGGATACAGAATCGAATGTTCAGGATTTCCCATTAGAGTATGAGCCGGATAGTACCCATCCATTGAAGAAACTCCGATCATAGGACAATTGAATCGATGTTTAAATCCAAAGAAAGGCGAAGCGGCCATTTCAATAATTAAAAGATCAAAATGTATTGTCTTGTTATTAATCAACTCCTGTACTTGTGGTAGATTCACTTGTAAGCTATAATATTCATCGATCACTACCTTCGTTGAGTCTTGGAACATTAATTGGAAAAAGTTAGTGCTAATCATCATCTCCACCATTTTCTTCATTGGCAGATATGCTTCTCTAATGCTGATCTCCCGAAAATTAGCAAGTGTTTCATTAGTTGGATCTGTGGTGATAATAACTATGTCGTGGCCACGAATAGCCAACTCTCTCCATAACTGGTGGTAAAACATTTGGTGGCTGTATGATGGTGTTGGAATGACAGCAAGGATTCTGCCTGATTCAACATGGTTGCTTAAAATTGTTAATAACAAGAATGGTACAATAGTATAACACTTTAACATCTTGGAAGTTTAAGATCTCTGAATCTGTATTATTCAGGACTAAAACATAATCAGCTTGATTGCGAGTTTATATCGAGATCAGATTAGATAAGGTTGTGCGTGACATATTTATCAGGGTAATTGAATTTTGTAACACATTACATAATGTATATAGATTTATTCAAATTACTTGATTGTTAACATTGAATCGTAACTAGTGTATTGAAACTTCTGTTCTAATGTTAAGGATGACAGAGGTCTTTACATTCCTTTTTAGTGGCAAATATGTTTTGACTACCACCACAGCCGCTATACACGAATTCTAGACAATCTCTCAGAGTTGGATCATAATAATATTTCACTTGCGGTTGATTACAGTCTCCAGGTTTTGGTGCTGTCTTGCACTCTATAGAATAAATTAGTTAACAAATGTGTGCCATAAAACCTATTTTAGAACATACCTGATTTTAAATTTGCATTGGCAGACGTAAATATTACGAGGAGAACGGAGAATATTATAAGGATCTTCATTGTTGTGGAAACAAACAAACCTTCTGAATTATATTCTATAAGGTGTGACATTTTATACTCGAACTTTGCATAGCTCAAGGCAAATTTAAATTTGACCCTAGGACTATATTTAGATAACAATAGGAGCAATGAAGTCGCTTAACACATCGCTATCATCGGTATTAATTTAATATCATTGTATAAGTTTTAACACTCATAGTCAGTTAAAGTAACACAGGAAAAATACATCCGTACTTTTATAACACTATATTTATATTTAATGAAATTATTCATTGTTGATAGCAATAATTATGTAATACAAATTTTGAATATATTTATAAATCTGGAAGTTTACATTTTCTTCAGTTTCTTGGGCAAAGCATGCTTGGCTCCATTTGATCCAGTTATTTTCCTAATACACTTCCTTAAAATGATGAACACAGACGTAAAAATGATTATATTAATAAATGCCAGAAGAGCCAAAACGTCCAAGTAGTAATATTGATAAAATGGAATTCTGGGTCCCTTTAAATGCTGGGCACCTTTGTGTCTTAAAACATATTCTGTCCACCATACTGCCCTATCCAGTGATGTCATTGGAGTGTCTTGGATTTGAGTAGCAAGTCGCTTAACGGTGTCTCTGTAAACTGGATTATCCATAACTTCTAGAATCGCATATTTGAAATTTTCCACAGTAAGGGCATGCCTATCTACAAGTACACCCATTCCTTTGTTCTTAATATTTGCTGCATTTCCTAACTGATCCCCAAAGAAGGGCATAGCTACGATGGGAACATGCAGATAGAGAGCTTCTTCAACTGATTGAATACCACATTGACTAATAAACAATTTGACATTTTTATGACCTGAAATAATGAGATCATCATATGCTTTTAGTACTATTGAAATGATATCTTACGAAGGACATCTTGCTGTGGTGCCCATTTCGAAAGATGTACATTATTAGGTTTCCCTACTAAGGAGTCATCTTCAAATTTCCAAAGCACTTTGTAGGGCAGTTGTTTGAAAGTGTCCATAATGGTTTGACGTAATTCCATGGTGACTTCGTTACTTTTTACATTGCTGCCTAAACTGAAGTAAATGGCTCCTTCCTTGGCACTATCCAAGAACTGTTGCAAGTCCTATGTTCAGAAATTAACTGCATTAGTGTTTCTTAAGTCGACATATTATTACCTTAGGAAGTGGTTTAGGTGGCTTAAGATGCATTCCTCCAGCAATATTTATAGTACTTGGCGTGTGTGGTCTTACTGATGCAAATAAAGGATTGGCATTGGTAAAGAGCATATCTGCACTCGCAAATATATCTTCAATTGGGGGAGTGTCTTCTCCAAAGATATTTCTGCTAATCCTATCAATTTTCTCCATACTTCTATAAGGTGATATATTAAACACAATATGCATCAGGAATACGACAGTTCTAAGGAAGACTGATGAGTCTTTCATATCAAAGACAGACATAGGATACAGGATTGAGTGAACACTATTGCCCATCACTTCATGTGCAGCATCTACAGCATCTAAAGAAATCACTCCAATCAAGGGACACTTATAATGATGTTGAAATCCCAAAACTGGTCCAAAGAAATTCTCAATCATAACTAAGTCAAATCGTTCAGTTTTACTATGAATAAGTTCTTGGACCTGCGGCAAATTTAGTGTGAATTCGTTCATCTTGAGAATTTCTTCCATGAAGACATTTCCGGCTACCATTTCAATAACGCTGGTTTCCATCAAATCATCGATAAATTTCTTCATTAAGGAATATGTTTCCTTGATGCTAATTTCTCTAAAATTTGGAAGTTTCTCGTTGGTTGGATCACTGGTTATGACCACAGTGTCGTGGCCACGAATGGCTAGTTCCCTCCATAATTGTTGGTAGAACACCTGATGGCTATATGAAGCAGTTTGGACTACAGCAAGTATACGAGAGGAACACACATGCTGGCTTAAGAAAAGCACTAGGAAACTGGATACTATTAATTTTAGCATACTTGTCATGCTATGAGTTATAAAATATGGTTTATAATATAAATTTATATGTAGTGAGTTTAGCTTTTATACTTTTGTAATCATTTTGATAAGATATATATAAATTCAAGTATTTTCGAATATGATATAATTCATAAGTTATAATCTGGAGATACCGAATTTGGAAATTTTGAATTGTCCTCTAAAATTCTTGTATTATATATTTTTCAACTTGTTCTTATCATTTGTTTTTATGTATTTTATGTATTGCTGTTGTACATTTAGTTTCGTTTAGATTAAAAAATATCGTTCATTGCTCACGGATTTTCAATCCCACTTTCCGGGAAAACGTTGTTTCGTTATTTATATTTAGCCTTTTAAAACATATACTGTAAATTGTGTAAAATTTCTATTTACATACAAAATAGTCGTGGAAAAAAGAACTTAGTACATCCTCATTGAATGATCATATATAAATAGTACAAACTTTCTGAATAATGTTCCATCACATTGCTCAAGTTAAATTTAGCTATATTTATATAACAATATCTAATAACATTAAACTACTTAATGTTTAATCCAATGATATCATTTATTAACTGATAACTGAATGACCATGGAGTTTCGGTAACAGGAAAAAAGTCATCCACATTTCTGACATTCACTATCTAAAATCAAAATCAATTCAGATAAATTAATTTATTAATTATTTATTATTAATTCCAATATTACAAATATCGTACAAATATAGCAATAATTAAGTAAAGGATTTTAAAAACCACAACATAACTGGAATTTTATATTTTCTTTATTTTCTTAGACAAATCAGGCTTAATTTCCTTTGGTTTTGCTCCAAATATTTTTCTAATACATATTCTAAGAATGATATACAGAGAGCCAAAAATAATTGTCTTAGCAAAGCCTACCAGAGCCAAAACATCCAAGTAGTAATACTGATAAGAAGGAATTCTGGGACCCTTTAAATGTTGTGCACCTTTATGTCTTAAGACGTATTCTGCCCACCAAACCGCTCTACCCAAAGCTATCATTGGGTTATCCTGAATTTGAGTTGCAAGTCGTTTAACGGTGCCCCTGTATATTAGATTCTCCATAACTTCCAGAATAGCACTTTTGAATACTTCTACGGTGAGGGTAAATCTATCCACAAGTACACTTAATCCTTTGTTCTTAACATTCGCTGCATTTCCTAATTGATCACCAAAGAATGGCATAGCTATGATGGAAACTGTTGCAAATCCTAAACTCAGATATTACTTGCATTAGTATTTCATTAGTATTAATATTTTTAACTCGTCATATTATTACCTTAGGAAGTGGTTTAGGAGGCTTCAAATGCATTCCTCCGAAAACATTAATAGTACTTGGCGAATATGGTCTTACTGATCTAAATAAAGGATTGACATTAACAAAGAGCATATCTGTGTTCGCAAATATGCCCTCAATTGATGGAGTGTCTTCACCAAAGATATCTCCACTAATTCTATCAACTCTATCCATACTTCTATATGTTGACAGATAGAAAATGGCGTGCATGATGAATAAGACCATTCTAAAAAAGACAGATGAATCTTTCATATCAAAGACGGACATTGGATACAAGACTGAATGCACACTATTACCCATGACTTCATGTGCAAAATCCCCAGCATCCATCGAAAAGACTCCAATCATGGAACAATTAAACAGATGCTGTAATCCTGATACGGGTCCATAGAATTGCTCAATAATAACTAAATCAAAATGTTCACTTTTATTATGAATAAGTTCTTGGACCTGGGGTAGTTTTACTGTGAATTCGTCCATATTCAGAATGTATTCTATATAGCGATTTCTGAGTATAATTTCAAACCAACTAATTTCTAACATCTCGTTGATTAAACTTTTCACTATTGAATAGGTTTTTCCGATGCTGATTTCTTTAAAATTTGAAAGTAACTCGGTTGGATCACTGGTTATGACCACAATCTCGTGGCCACGAATGGCAAGCTCCCTCCATAATTGCTGGTAGAACACTTGATGACTATAAGCAGCAGTGTGAATTACAGCAAGAATACGAGAGGTTGCTTGACATAATGGTAATACTTTAATGACGAGTTAGGAAATATTGTTCATAATATATCTCCTACTAAAATATATT
>JAODAC010003622.1:0-34264 GCA_027575185.1 Mimaenictus wilsoni
TATAAGTTTGGTTATGGTTCTCGGTGTTGTTGTTTCTGCTACCTTCTAGTGATTGTATTATCTAGCGGAAAATCTAATACCAGTGGGTAGTCTAGAATGAGTCTGCAGATGGATTTGTAGATGCGAGTAGCCGTTGTAGTAGAAATACTTTCTTATCCATAGGTAAGAGCTCGAAAATTCTTTGTTCTTATCTTGACCTTTCATGTGCGTGGCCGGTTCAGAGAATGTGATTTTGGTGTCAAATTACCAATACCCAGATATTTGCAACCGTATATTAGGTATAATTTGTCAATTTGTCCGATTACATTAATGAACTTTACCTTTATACATTTCTGTTAATTTTCGTCGATTAATTTTACCAGTAAAGTAATTGAATAAGGTATATCTTCTTCAGCAATAAAATGCACACCCGCACAAGGTTGATGAAAATTATCTATTTGATCATTAACAAACTTTAGTAATTCATCAGTTGCGACGGTTGATCCTAGAACGACTACCACAACGGCCCAAACGTGATTCTCGTTATACAGGAATTGAAACTACAACAGCCTGCACAACTTCAGGATGGTCCCTAAGAATTTTCTCGATCTTTGCTGGAACTACGTGGTAACTTTTATATTTAAACAGCATATTAATACGATCCACCATATACAACTCGTACTTGTCATTGAGGTAGCCCAAGTCCCCTGTTTTAAAGAAACCTTCTGCATCCTAACAATCACTGGAGTCCCTCTTGTAGTATACAATTACGTGTAGACTACCCTTGACTCTAATCTCGCTAGTTTCATTCAGAGCAACAGGGGTTTCCGTTTCCGGATCAACAATCTAATAATATAATTTGATCTTATTACTTAAGTACCATTTAAAAATTGATACATCTCTTACCCGGAGAGTCATATTAATTCCACTAACCCGACCTATACTTTCGGGGGGATTTTTCCCTGAATTCTTTGCAATGTTTCCAACTTCAGTAAAACGATGTGGCAACCAGTTCAGTTATCGGACTTTTTCGCGATATTCCTTATAGTGGATTTTTGGTAACTAACCGCCTATGATTAGTACATTTATCAAGCCTGGTAATCTTCTTCTTCTATTTCATGTTTAGGCATTTCATCTATTCCTACTTCAGTCAGGATTTAAGTGGTCACTTTATCTCTTACGAGGTCTTCTCATGGATCTTTTTCCACGTTGCGATTTATCTCGGGCTATTCGAACTATTCTTGTTTCCATTCGTCCATTGACCATATGAGGTCGTTCCATTCGAGTTTTCGGTTTTTGTACCATTGAACAACGTCTTCTAGGTTGTTCCAAGCTCTTCGGATATCTTTCCGGGTCTTTCATTCTTTACCGGGTCTTGAAGAATTTTGCCCTCTATGTTTCGGCCGAGCACATCAGAATGTGTTTAACTGCTGCCTTATATGTTCTCTTTAGTTTCTTTTCTTACGTGCTTATTATTCCATATCGTATTTCTTAGGCGTCCTGCTACTCTCAGTCCTTTTCGACTTGTGCTGCTACTTCCTTATCCACTCCTGTGTAACTTGAGGTGTTTATGCCCAAATATCGGAATTCGCTCACTTCCAATTTGCTGGTAATGGTAATGGTAAGTCTGGTAATGAGCGATTTAAGTAAGGAATACCAAGTGTTGCTTTAGAATAGCGATATTTAACTCTAAATAAATAAGCCGAAAAAATGTAGCTAATATATAAATCCAAAGATAATATGCACACAAACCTTATATTTAGCAAAATTATCTCAAACAGTTTCGGCATTAAATTTCTGAAGGACAATCCTTACCCACCTAGCAAACGCAGATCCTAGACATGAAAAAAGTCCGGATGACCTATAAAGAGTAATAAAGCCCGTTATTCTTAACACCATTGATTATATTGTTTTCGATTGACGAATAGTTTTATTAACACACAAATAACTAAATAGTTCGCGATGGAAAGACGAAGGGAATAGCGATGTTGCGCGTTCGATAGCAGAAAACCAAGTCCCCGGGGTAAAGAAATATAATGACCTCGAGGGTGCCTTAAAGAAAGAGAAAGTAAGACTGAGAAAGAGTGCTAGGGTCGAAGAGAAAGATACATCTGTGCTTGGAATGTATGCAAAGAGGAGAAACGGATGTGTAGATTCGGAAGATTTGCAGAGTTGAAATTGAGAGAACAGACAGTGGAAAAAACCTTGATAAAATACAAAATCTAATACATGTTAATGTGTGGCAAGGACCGCCACAGATGGATTTGCCGAGAAAATCTTTATATGATTCTTCTTGTCAACTTTCGATTTATATTTTTATTTACCTGTGCAATAATATCCGCTGAAGCGCACTTGTACATCTTTTCGAGAACATACTTTCCCATTCTACCTGGTGGGGAAAATTTAACTTCACCACCAGAATATATTTCCTTTTTCTAAGCATCGTAAACAAGAGGAATATCAAGATATACCATTTTGAAGAAAACACAATTTTCTTCAGCTTCACAACTTCAGCATGAGGTGTTACTCATAGTGAGTGAAAATCAGCGCTGTATCAATTATAAGTGGATCTTACAATTAATAAGATAAAACATGTAGTTATATAAAATTATTATGGTATCACTTGGTTATTTACAATTAGAAAGTAGAAATGAACAACTTTTCATTATTCTAATGAACTTTAAAGATAAAACTGATTGCATATTTGACCTTAGTTTCTACAAAAATGTTTTACATAATGATGTTAAAATGTTTGGACATTATATACAGAATTACATTTTTCCAGTTCAAAAATTACTAATATATTTATAAATAAGAACTAATAGATGCTTATAAATTCTAATTAATCTTATTTTTATACATTTGGACCAATTTACGTCGATTAATTTTACCAGTAAGTGAATAAGGTATATCTTCTTCTGTAATAAAATGAACACCAGCATGAATCTGATGAAAATTATCTATTTGATCATTAACAAATTTGAGTAATTCATCAGTTGTGATAGTTGATCCTGGATTACCACAACGGTCACCGCGTGATTCTCATTCTCAACTGGGATTAGAACCACAATTGCTTGCAGAACTTCAGGAATCACCCTGAATTTCTTTTTAATCCTTACCGGAACCACGTGGTAACTTTTATATTTATACATCTCTTTGATACAATCCACCATGTACACCTCGGACTTGTCATTGAGATAGCCCAAGTCCCCTGTTTTAAAGAATCCCTCTGCAATCACTGTTGTCTCTTTTATAGTATGCAATTATGTAGGTTACCTTTAACTCGAATTTCGCCAATTTGATTCAGATCCATAGGCTTTTCTGTTTCTGAATCCACCTAATATCATCTAATTATAATTTTGTCTAGCCATTTAAATATTTTCTATATGATAAATCTCTAACCCTTAGAGTCCTATTCACTGGACTAACTTGACCAACACTTTCTGGAGGACTTCCACCTGAATTATTGGTAATGTTTCCAACTTCAGTTAAAGCGTAAGTGACAAGAAGTCCGATTTCTGGATAATTTTCACAATATTCGTTATAGTAAGTTTTTCCACTCCCAGGTATATTGTCACGGCCCTCTTACTCGACTCTTCCGAGGGTACCGTGTATTACCCGAGATAAGGACATCGACAACAATGTGGACTGTTTAGCAGTCTTTATTGTTACTTGTTGACTATTGATTACTGTTATCTATTTACTCTTCACACAACTCTTCACGATTCACTTATGCACTTATATCCCTATTCTAACTTATCGATCTACTTAAGTACTAATTAGGTATAAACTATGTGACACCGTTTGTTGCCAATTATTTCGACAATTATAAACTTGACAATGCAATTAATTACCTCACATATAAGTTGGTCAGCATTGGCGCCCAACTTATAATGCGTCGGCAATTATTGTTGTTATTCCGCAACATTGCAAAATTCAATCTATAATGTCATTATTATTGTTACATAAGATTCAAACATTGAAACAATGGAATCTTTAGGCTGTCACTAAGTGTGACAATATTGTAATGCAAGAGAGAGGGAGAATGTCTGTTAAATGGGAGTCGGTTAGCAGGGTTGTAAGGTTTGAGGAAAGAGTGAATCGAATGGAAAGTGGTAGATTGGTGAAGGATACATGGGAATGGTGTGCTAGTAGAGGTGTGAGTGGGTGGAGGGTGGACAAAAGGAAGGAGTACGAGTATGTTGGTTTGTCGGAATTCGCGGTAGAGGAAATATTGCGGGAAGGGGGACCGTTAGAATGGATGGTGCGTGAAAGAGGTCGAGAGGTGGAGGAACAGGTGCGCCAGGAGAACATAAGTAACAGCTCGTATAACCCGGCGTACAGGCTAATAGAGGTCATCGGGCAGAAGCCAAAATATATCACCAAACAAAGAATGAGCGCCGACGACAAACGGGTTATGGCCAGGGCAAGGTGTGGAAGTGAGGAACAAGGAAGAAACGTGTAGATGGGGGACGAATACATGGAATGTGTGTTATGTCGAGGTGGGGTGGATACCTGGGAGCATATGAGTGTCTGCAAAGGGGTGAATGTTTTGGGATGTAAGAGGGGGAATGTAAGAAAGTGGTTGGAAGAGAGAGGGGAGAGTGTCACAATACCGAGGCAAATTGTGAAGGAGAAATAGAAACGGAGGAGAGGGATGACCAAATAGGAAGGATGGGATGAAATACCACGTTTGTATTTTTATTAGTTATTTTGTTTGTAATTGTTTTATGTTATAGTTATTAAGAGTGTTAATGTTAACTAAGTAAGGAAGGATATTGTATAATGGGGATATATGAAAATGTGGGGAACAGAATGCCAATAAAGGTATCTATCTATCTAGTAAGTTCTAGGTAGTTGGCCACCATTAGTATAATTCCTAGCTATGATAATGGACTGTCTAAGTATGAGATACTAGTTATAAGCGTAGCATTTGAATTTGATAATATAACGAAATTCACCTATAAATAAATATGAATTGATTAGTGCAGAAATGTTTCTGTAAAATAATAAGTACACTAACATTTTATATAGCAAAATCTGCCCAAACTCTTTCAGGATTATATATCTCAAAGACAATCCGTGCCCATTGAGCTGAAATACTTCCAAGCATCCACACACTCCAGATAACCAATATAAAGTTGCAAAGGACGCTCGTCTCAATCCAATTGGCATATCAGGTTGTCTAAAATTATATTAAGCCACAATTTGTAATATACTCAAAATACTTTATATCAGAATATAGACTTACTGTTAGGTAAATTACTTTAGGTAGTCGGGTAGTTCCACTACTGGACAAAATATTGGCCATTGTCTTTGTATATTCTACATAATAAGGTTTAAAATTTTCGACATAATCATGAAAGCATCGTAGCACAGAAGCAAACGTAACAAGCAACGTATCTGTAACACCATATTCCAGGGCATTGTCCTACACTATATTTTATATTGTTGAATATAAAATATTTAACAATTCTTCAATTTGTATTATGGCAAATAATATGTCAAATCACCTAAATCTTCATCTGCTCTTGCTTTTATCTTCATATTTTCCAACGACTTATGCCCCGAAAACACCGTAAATTTCCATCCAATCAACCAATGTTGCCAATATTTAACTGCTTCCTTTATTGTTATATTTTCCAAATAAATTGCTTTTTTCTTTTTCTTTTTTTGTGATTCATTTAATTTTTTGGAGAAATATGCGACAGGTTTCTCTTCGCCACAATTTTGTACTTGCTTAAATACAAAATTATGTAAATTCTAATGGGTAAATCTTTATCAAATATTTTCAGCATTAGTTGGGTGCACAGAAGTTTTTTCTTATTTCTGCAAAAGATTTTTCACTCTCATCTGATCATATAAATTTTTCATTTTTCTTTAATAATTTGTGCAATGAATCTAACATTATTGAACTTCGTGATATATATTCATGATAGAAATTTGTTTTCGTAGAAACTGTCTAATATTGTTTTGATTTTTAGGAGTTAGATATTCTTTTTCTTTTTTCTTTCGATTTTCGCCGACATTGGACCACGTGAAATAGTTTCCCTTGATTATGTTTCTCTCCTCTTTCTTCTCTTTCAGTACTCCTTCATTCTTTCTCCATGTTGTTTTTTCCTTCTTCTGTCCATTTTCCTCTAGTTCTGCTTAGAGAAATTTTCATCGAGTGCTATTTGAAATTAGATTTGGGGAATGAATAGGTGTCCATTCCATGGTTAAAACTGTGATGGGACTTTCACCCAGAGTGTAGGTTCATCCGCTCCTAACATGGAGACAGCCGATATTTGCTGCCGTTCACTATGAATCAGACGCAGCTCTCAAGTTTGGTTCGCCCAGGGTATTAAATTTCTCCGGTACCACTCATATCTATGAGGCTTTCCGCCACCTGAGGAGGCGCCCAATGGAGGAGAAAAACCCATCACGGTGATTTTTATAAATCTTAAGTTATCTATTAGAGATCTTACTGTATTATTTTCTATTATATGTCCAAGATATTTTACTGATTCCGACGCAAATGAGCATTTTTAAAATTTAAGACTGAAACCCTCAATTATTACATTTGGAACTTTTATTGGCATTTCAACACTTCATCTTGTCCAGCCAAGTGCCGCAGTGGTATGGTTGATGACTATTGCCCACGAGGTCCCGGGTTCGATTCTCGGTGGGGATGCATATTAAAATGAATTCATCTTCTTATCAATAGTATTAGCCTCTAATATGACTAATTACATTGAACAAGAATTGAATAGAGCTAATGACCATAGCAGTCGATGCTCGGTAAATAAAACAAAAAAAACACTTCATTTTATAAATACCCACTACCGTTCAAAATATCACTAAACATTAATCACAGTTCTTAAATTAAATGATAACAATACAATAAGCAAAAAAATAATAAACAATTAAATACACAAATAATAACAAAACCCAATTTGAACCCCAGCTATATCACAGCAATATCCACGAGTCACTTCTCATACCGCTCTACTCCTCCTTCTTACATTTACCAATGTGGTCATTGACGCCAACCCCATCCCTGACTCTTCCAACCACACCTCTACTCGTTTTCCTCCCCTACCCTCCTTCTAAGCCCATTCCACCTTCACTTCAACACATTCCCCTGCCAGGTGTTCCCAGGTATCCAAGCCCTTCCCACATAACACACCGGGTGTACTCGGGCCCCATACAGCACTTACGCCCTCTCTCCTCCGATCCATATCTCGCCCTTGTCAGAAGCACTCTCTCCATCCGGGACATGTTCTTGTCTCCGAAGTACCATGGTCTTCGCCCGATCACCTGGACCTTCCGAAATGTCGCTCAATTAATATTGCTTTTAATACTTTTTCGATATGTTCTGTGTAACCTTCGAATGTTTGCGGGGAGATCCATTTATGCTATGTTATACGTCCCACTGAAGTATTATGGTCAGTTTTTCAATGAGCATTTTCATATTGTTTTAAAATTAATCACAGAAATATGTACTTTCAAATGATATTACATATTTTATTATTTGTTTGTATAGGTCTTCTGTTATCTTGAAAGCAATAATGATATTAGTTAATTAATTTCTTTTTGCTTCCTCTATCTTTCACTTACGTCCCAGCCCGATTTACAAATATATCTTATTAATTTTCATCGCTACCATCAAAAGTTTTGCAATTGTTTGTTATCAACTAAAATCGCGTTTATTTTCGAAT
This sequence comes from Mimaenictus wilsoni, assembly GCA_027575185.1. NCBI lineage: Eukaryota > Metazoa > Arthropoda > Insecta > Coleoptera > Staphylinidae > Mimaenictus > Mimaenictus wilsoni. The sequence goes on from JAODAC010003622.1 coordinate 7,680, forward strand.
GAACTCATTCGAATATTTAAAATCTTCTCATAAGACACAAAATCTCTGAAAAAAAGTGAACCATTTATTTGAACATTTCCAATAGCGAAACCAGGAAACATGTCCAGGCGTCTTCGTTGAAGGAGTCAATTCGAGTATCGGTACTCTAGTCCAATCAAATTTAGCTCAAGACTGAATACATTTTCTTAAATTCAAAACAAACCTACAAATTTTCCCTATTTTTATGAATACAAACATTCGTTTCAGAATATATCTTAAATACAAACCTGCAAATGAAAAAAAAAAACAATCCAGTGAGAATAAGGCAATTATGACGAGTAGTAATTGGTAAAATGGAACATATATACCGAATTTCGCAACATAGTAAGCCAGATCAGTTAGTAAATACTGACGATGTTACGTATAAATTAGTTTATTGCAATTTAAGAGACAATCTACTTCACAAAACTATATTACATCTAATATTTGTACTACATTTATAAATATACCTTTCTTGAGTTATAATCGGTTACAAATCAAATATTAAACAATAAAATTCATTCTCCTTGTTTATATTAAGAATATGTAGAATATTCCGTTACTAAAATATGTTGGTTATCTTATATTTAGGATTATTTGTAGGATGTTTGTCCATTATATTTGATCTTGTTTGGTATTTCATAGTAGTAACATGTCACATATTTTTACGTCCTCTCGTTAAGCCTACAACATTTGTTCTCATACTTTTTTTTATCATAAATTTACGAATTTTGAGTAATTTTCATGTTTGCTATCAACGCATATTCATATTACAAAATATCATGCGAGATGATTTTTGTTTGTTTGAGATTATAAAACACATAACTATAAACCTTGCTAATGTCGCAATAATCAACTCGTTGTAAGTTAGTAAAGAATTAACAATATTGTCTTTAAATTGAATTCATTCAATATGAAATAATGAATATGAATTTAAATATCTACTCAAATTTAACTAAAACGTAAATATATATTGTACGTTTATATATGTGCCAATTTTGCACATTACAATCAATATTAAGGTTAAAACTTAATGAATAATAATTAAGGTTGTAATGAATTTTAAACTAATACATTAAATAAACATTTGATCCATGCATTTATCTACTGAAATATGTCTGAATAAATATGTCGAATACTTGTTTATAATGCCTTTCAGTGTTCATATTCAGTGATTTTGTTGTATGATTTCCTTCTTGGTAATCGACCAATCTTCCTTGGAGAGAGTATAGTAGACACGAGTGCTATTGATTGTGCTCAGATTTCTGGATCGCCGCTTCACATGGTTATGGTCGTTGAGTATGATAATCCGATCATCTTCCGTGAGTATGATTCTTCTTTTGCATTTATGGTTCGTCGCAGTGCACAACCATGTTGTCCATCTGGTCCATGGGGAATTATCTAAGCGTCCGTAGCGCTCGTTGTCAATGATAATAGCGTTGATCTTTTGTTTTTTCTCGGATTTGCATAATGTCACCGATACTGAAACAAAATGTTCAAAAATGATGAATAAAATATCAAGATTCATAAAACAAGTTTCCATGTTTTTCTTAAAGTTTGTTAATGTAAGAATAACTGATGAAAATTTCAAAATTAAATAACTCAAACGCGTTTTTCTCATTACATAATGATATTGCAAAAGATTGTACTTGTGAAGTTGATTAATTTGAGAGTTAGGCACTCACCTGGTTGACCACTAACAATCGGCTGGCTTGCAAGCATGTTCTCCAAGACACTAGAGTTCTCATCGGCCGATTGCACTTGAAGCATACTCGGTGCATCCTCAATATCGCCTTCCATATAAGTATCATCAAACTCATCACCGTCAGCAATATCATCGTCAAGGCCATGTATCTCAGTGGGGCCCACATCAACCATGCAAGTAATCTCCTCAGCTGGAACGCACTCTTTTTCCTTCTTTGGCACTAATAAATGATTATTCGACATAGGTTTGTGCCTTTTCTCAACTGTGCACTGCTGTACAGGCGGTGCGTCCCTCTTCAGTTTCCTGATTTCAACTTCAGGCATATTTTTAACAATTGGTTGTATAACAGTACTACTGGTTGTTGTAGGCGACGCTAAAGCACCATCAGGCTCCTCCGTTAAACCCTTGATCTTCAGCTCATTCGCAGTCTCCATAAACATCTTCATATCTTCTGCCGGTATCCTCACCGTGCCTTCATACATATACGCTAATAGATTACCCATGATTCGGTGCTTCACATTCTTCATGTAGAAAATCGTATGCTTCGACGGATCATGACAGAAGAGCTCTCTGAAGTACGGACTGAATATCGAAAGAATCACCTGGTGCGCCCTGAAGAATTTACCCTCGACGGCGAGAGTAATATCCGATATGTCCGAGGTGGCGTACAACGTCTGCAAGCCATCCGTAAGCTTCTGATTGTAATGGTCGTACTTTAAATGGTAAGCACACATGATTGAATCTTATGATTTGAATAAATCTATTATTAAACACTATTTAGAATATTATTTGATTCACTTTAAAGACCACTTGGTGCAGTACGTGTACTCGGGATTATTTATGGCTCCTACAAGTTTGGATTATGGGGAAACGTATTAAAATCCACAAAAATAACGCTTATTTTATATTTAGCCTGGAGTGTTAGGTTAGCTTTGATACGGGCATCAAGCGGGCAAACACATGAAGCATTGATGATAAAAGTGTTGCCTATAATAAAATACATGGATAAAGTAAATAAATAATTGAAAATTAATAGGAATCATAAATATAATCAGCAACATAATTGTGTTTATAAATAGTAACAATATAGTCATAAATATTTAGTTTTATGGTATTTTATAAGTTTTGGCGCGCTTTCTCATATACATTTGACAGCCGTCAAAAATGAATTAGGAGGGGATGGAAATGATCTCAATTCGTGGTGGGAATACAAAATCCTACCGGGGAATCTCTAACTGTAGCAAGTTGAGAACACTAATACCTACAATATTGTATCCCTTTTTAATATTTCCTTGAAAGTTCTATTACTTCCACATTATTGACGGCCCTATATTATTATTTATAATATAAATTTGTGAAAATTTAGAAAATATGCATATAGTTAACAATAAAATAATGAGTTTTAATATTTAAAATAAAATTGTGCCTGTTTTGTGTTGGTAAACGCTAGAATATAAGTGTTTTTGTGCTTGCAAAACCATCTGGATATTTCATAAATAGACTCGACTTCAGCAATCTATAACATTTACTATAGACAATTAGGCGGAATGGCTGTTTCACTAGTTAGTGACAAAATTAATTATATATTATGCACGATTTGTATACACGGAAATGTGGCAAATGTAAATAAAAGTGAGATCTTTACAAGGAGCCGTTTCAAGTCATTTTTCAGACAACGAAAAGGACGCCGTTATTAGACTCAACTTTTATGATTTCAAACATATGTTCTAAGGCAACAAATGAAAACCTATCCCAGGAGTTAAAGATATTTTCACTCTGAATCAATTGGTGCATGATTTATAATTCTGACAATACGGGAAACGGTTGATCTCTAATTCGACAGATGAATTATGAGCTGCCTTTGTGTAATTGAGCTCGAGGGTATTTGGTCGGGAAGGAAACTTCGCGGCACTATCAGCGAGAGAAAATTCCAACCAACCCGACCAATAACCCCCGAGCTCACAATTACACAAAGAGAGTGCATCGGACTAATCATCAACCGTGTCGTTAGGCGGCCAACAACCAACTGCCGCCGACGACGAGCCTTTCACGTTCTATCGCTGTTAGCGTTACAATAAATTTTCCGAAAAGAACTTGGGGTTTGAATTTAAACATCGGCGATCCTCGACGATGTTTGTGTTGACTGTTGCCGCCAAACGTCCTCGGCTCTCATCGGACGTCGTCGAATGCGTTGATATTTGGGTTGCATATAGTGCAATTCCACTGTATACCATAAGTGGTAAACTCAATGCTTTGAAATATGTATGAAAAGCGACCTCTGGTGCCTCCAGTTTTGTTCGCCCAATCGGATGCGTACGTCGTTTTCCGAATATACACGACCAAATTCAAATTTTTAAATGCCATGTAGGTATATGTGTACATTCAAATACGAATTAAGATAAATTCAATACATTTATTTTTATTTTCAATTTATTTATAATTAATTACAGTCAAATCAATTTTATAATTTATATTAAATTAAATAAATAATGTAGTTGTCGCTAATCCCTGCGTTGCTCCATTCCCAATATCCTCGCTCCCGACGACTCCGTCCATCTTGGGGCTGAAGCTGAGACTTAGCTTGATATACATCTCGTCCCACATTAGGACAGCATATCGATCAAGCATATCTCATCTTCACGACGATGGATCGTAGAGAATCCAATAGCCCCTTGTTAATGTCGGGTCCAATCGACACCCGACTTAACTCTCACAAGATTGTTGGCTTTGATGGCAATGCCAATGACCGCCTCAGCACATTATACAGCTTTGACGACGTTTCATGAGCATCATAAAGTCCAATTTATCTTGGGGAGAGTAACGTCGACCTCGGCGATACCTTTTCTACTGGCGCAACTGGGTTGCAATCACCTTTAATGCCGGCTTATTGACAAAGGATGAAACGAGTTCCAAAATGCCATCAGGTGTAATAGTCCGATGTAGCTTCTGCTTCAATCGTTGCTTAGATTTCCGCAAAGCAAGATTGTTTCGGTGCGGTTGCACCTGCGTGCAAAGTGCTTTACGCTTTGGTGACAAGTCTCGACTGGGGCGTCTTAGAACATTATCCTCAGCTGTTACACAACCAGCGTCATCTAAAATTTTAATAATTAAAAATACTATTAAAAAGATTATTCTCATCGTTATACTCGACACTTCCTCTCCTAATACAGATGCAAGAGAACAAGAGGCTACTGGAAAGACATTAGTTGAAGTCATCGAAACTCCAGTTGGGTTTTCCACTACAATTTAAATGTGAATCATGTTCGGAACAGCAGTACGATTCAATCTCATCCCTGATTCGGGTCCTGCCACTGATCAGGGCGGAAATCGAATTTACAAACTCGATAGTTTGTCTGAACACAATCTTTTGATATATTTTCAAGCAGTGGGTTGTTGACTACTGCTAACCATTGCATTAAAACGCTACAAATTAAAAATTATAGAAACCAAATATAATGTCTATCAATTCACTATATCAATGCCGTAACGGAACCCAGGAAACCGATGTATAGATATTGTGGATTCGCTGATATTGTTGCAACATGGTACTGTACATCGAAATCCATCCACGCTAAGAGCATATATGATCTGTGGATACATGTTTAATACTGGAAGCAGAGCCTGCAGTTTGAACTTCCTGGGCTGCAGAACACTCGAAATTTGGAGAAAGTAAACAATCATGTAGCAAAAGTTGCACCACTTACAGTTACAGTTACAGTTGCAGCCATAGAGGAATGAAGGGCATTTTGTTTGGTTGCAGCATTGCGAACGTTAAAACGGTTAAAACCAGAAGCGGTGCCGTCACTGCTTTGCTTTACACTAGCGATCTCTGGTGCTGCCTCCAGTTTTGTTTGCTCCTCTAATAAGAGTGAATGCAGCATGCCGTATTCTAACACGGCCTGACCATCAGCACGGCCTCGTGCGCTGGAGGTTACTAAAAGGTTCAAACAGAAATCAGTCTATTTGCTCCACCAATTTTAAAACATGCCAAATATCAATTTTCTAAAACAAAATACTTCCTTTGAGCGTTTGTTCTTCGTTGGTGTTCACCAAACACTTCATTTCAACCCATCTCAGATCCGAACACCTCCCAGAAGCCTCATTCGCCATTTCCAAGGCCAATTTGTTGTCTGTTCGATTGAGTCACGTCACTCTCACATTGCTCCATGGAATCTATAAACACCTCCGGCAATACCGGCCACCCTCAGACTGTCCGGACTAAACCAACAGCCAACAATCGGTGCCATCGGACCTTACTCCGAATACACTACCAAACGCGTGGTGTTTTACCTGCCTCATTTGGCTACACAAAAACCAAACAACCAATGCAGACCAGTGATCGGACCTAAAAGTCGAATTTCTTTGAAAAAGTAGTTTTTTACACATTTCTAAATAATTACTCAACATTCAGGCGTAAATGTGTATATCAAACTATATTTAATGAGGAATCGATCTGTATAAGAATGGGCATTCTATAACATGCAGATTAGAATATATTTTAGAACATAATTTGAATTTCAAGTGTTAGTTTCTCATTCTGCCGTTAATACAATTATGCCGTTTATACAATAAAATTATTGTATAAATAGCTGGAGTGTATGTTACTGAAGAGAATATGAATAAATTGTTAACATTACTATAATTATTTGATTTAACTTTGCATATTCTTGCTATTCAAGTATAAATGATCTTGCTAAATGGCTAATTATGTAAACTGTCATATTCAATTTTATATGCTGTAAAATGATATATCAATTCCCTCAATCAATAATAAATGCAACGAACCTAAGAAAGTCTAGTCTCTAGTTCAGTAAATCGTTCTATTCAAATATAAATTCATGATACAACTGCAATATAGCACCAAGCTAGAAAAAGATGAATGAAGGGAGAAGGAAATACCGCGCAGTCGGGAACGGCAGTAGCAGGAACGTCTGGATTCAGTCGATAACGGGGTGCCACCCTTGAACAACACGCGAGAAACCGTGCACCCCATGCTACAATGACCCAGAATGTGTCTACTAAATTGTCTAACTTTGTATTACTTAAAGCCGATTTGCAATATAAGGAGAAAATAAGTTTATGAAATTTGTGCAAATTTACGATGAAGTTGAAAAAATGAAGCCACACATTCTTGCAACAACTGCTGAAAAGCGGTGTATGTATATAATCGTCGGTAGTATCGCAACAGCTTGCTATTTAAATGGGCTTGGGGGTGAATTTGTACATGACGATGTTCCCGCCGTGGTGTGCAACAAGGACGTGGTGGCGAATACTAGGACACTGTTTACCACATTTGTAGATGATTTTTGGGGAACACCGATGACTGACCCCAGAAGTCATAAATCATATCGACCATTAACAACACTAACATTTCGGTAATTCTTCATCTATCTTTCAAAGTACACTGGTTTTGATCTCTTTTTCTAATTTCAGAGTTAATTATTTACTGGCTGGACTGGAGTCATATTGGTTTCATGCCACTAATATAATGTTGCATTTTATTGCAACTATATTGTTTACACAAGTCTGTATCAAGGTGGTTGGAATTGCTTGTCATTTTGCAACATTAGCTGGAATAATGTTTGCAGTGCATCCGATACACACTGAAGCCGTAAGTATACCTAACAGTATACTTCGTTGCCCGGGCGTAGGCTTGTCAAAAAAAAAATGAAACCCGAGTCTCCGAGTTTTCGGGTTTTGTCAATCTTCGGGTTTATTCTGTTACGGTTTTGTCTGTAAAAGCCCGGGTTTAGAATCCAGACAAAAATTTGTTTACAGCGCCCAAGTATAATACAAAAAGTCTATACGCATGAAAGTTATTTTATTCTCATTAGTTATTAAAAGAATGTATATAAATAAAAACAAAAAATAGAAACAAAAATTTGGAAAAAGATAAATTCAATCATTAGTATTCTCAAAGAGAATTGCTATTCTCATTTTTCCAAACATTCATTAAATACAATCACTAGTCAACTTTAGGAAATTTGCAGGCTTCGTTCGCTAGTACTACAAATATACATGTTAAAACACGAGCTGATGCGTGCCTATGGACCTCAATCGCGGGAGCAATTAATCGTTGTTGTTTTAGTGTCAAGTATCAACAAGCTCTCGCACACTCGCGTTGATTTCGGTTTGAGAAACAGAACTTTTAGAATAATCTAGAAGTGGGGCGCACCCGCGTCGATTTCGGTTTTAAAATAGAACTATTACAATCAAGCAATAGTGGGGCGCAACCGCATCGATTCTGGTATCGGAATCCGATACTTTCAAGATCAGCTGATTCTGGTATAGAAACCGACACTTTTACGAAAATCCGAGTTAAACCCTTGAAAGTAATAGTCTGGTTTTACCCGAAATTGACAAGGCGGAAAACCGAGTAACCCGGAATTATCGGGTATCCTTCACATGCCTACCCGAGAGGTCAAGGTTGGAGTTGGACAGGAGTGCAAAAGGAGAGAGATACCTCGTTGCCCAACGTCAGAGGTGTTCAAAAAAATTTTCTGATTAGAATTATCAATGGGCGCGTTGCCTCGTGGCATGGGATGCATCATGGCATTTGGCCCTCGAGCCATAGTTTTGATACCACTGCTCATGGGCATTTTTTATTCTCTTCTTAAAGGTTGCCCCCATTCTGGAACACAATATAAAGTGGGAGGGGTGTCTATATCTAGAGTCATAAATATCTGTAAAGTAGGGTGGAAGATAAAAAAATCATCTGCGGAATACAAACTTTCTTATTTACCTGGGTGCTATATTTATTGCACTTAACATTATATTTTTATACTTTATTAGACATCGTTTTGATTATATATCGAAACTTAATTCCAAAATTACGTCAAATGTAATTTCCCCTTTTATGTCTTTATTTTTCCCGTATATCCGTCTTAGTACCTTTTTCCTAACTTTTTTATAACGCATTCTCTCAGAAGCGACATTATGCATCCGGGTTTGCGATACCTTGCAAAACTTGCTCCATTCTCCAGCGGTAATAAGCCTTATTCTATGGTGAGGTAGCTTAATAATGCAGGTAGCCATTTCAACAAAGTTGTGGGGTTTGTCGTGACACAATAAAGGAGATAACGTGGAGATCCTTGGCTGATCGTCGAGGCAGATCGTGGATGAATGACGGACTCGCTGATGAAGACGGATTGGCTGCTGATGACAGACTCGCTGGTGACGGATTTATACCCGCAGGAGGCAATCACAGATTGAGGTGATGATACGACCATTCCTTTGTTCGTCATCGCGGGAACGCGAGAGTCAGGTCCTCCCAGTGACGATTTCGCGCCTCAGCATTCTTGATGTTTATGTCTGGATTATTTGTGTTTCGGCGGATGTTGATATTTATTTGTCGTGAGAGAACCAGGGTTAGTGACCGCCACAAAGTCAGTCACAACTCAGATGTGACTTACATGACTTATTACTCGTCTTTAGTCTACAGGAGAGTAGCAAAATAACTCAAGACTAGTAAAATACCACCGAAATGAGGTGGTACCACACCATTTAGCCTAATACTCCACGATTGAGAAGCAACAATAGATTCTTAGTTGGGGAAAGACTGCTGCAGGAATCTGTTGAAAAGGTTCCAAATGGAACTCCCCAATCAGTGACTCCTTTCAATCAGAATCCACAAATTCATAGTTCTTGTAAGACGTCTAAATCATCTTCTTTTTTTCAACTTTCATGAGTTCATAATTCTAAAAACACGAAACCAAGTTTTATATTCTACTATATACTGAGAATATGAATGTCTGTAGCCAACCTACCATTGAGATTGCAAGATAATGATTGGTAATTATTGCTAGGAAATTAATAGAAAGAGAAGTTGATGACTACTCGCTTATATTTCCAATCATGAAATAATGAATAATATTTTAAGAGCCTAATTGACTTTTTTCTTCATCTTCAATTAAAGTTTGGTTACAGTCATTCAAAACAAAATATTTGAGGTAATTACAAACATTATCTTACGAAAGGCATAGTCAAATTCGATGACAATACAATTATGTTTTAACTTGAGACCACTCAGCTATTAATTAAAAATCTGTTTCAGGTAACTGGAATTGTGGGAAGAGCGGACGTTCTTGCTTGCATCTGTTTTCTTGTGTCACTTCTTGTTTACCATAAGTAAGTCTACCTATTATAATATTAATGTAACAAATAATATTACAATAATCCAGCCAGTAAATTCACCCCGAAAGTCACCGTTACGAACACATTCACTGTGCGTAAACTTATCGTAGGTAAAAATCGGGAATCCCTTTATTTACTAATGCCACAATGTGGGGATTACCCTGCGCAATGGCAATAAGCATGCCAAAAATATCTATACCAATAAATATCGATATATCGTCTCCAAATTATCGATATTTTTCGATTATTTCGTTTTCCATAATATCGATATATAGATATCTAAATTTTCGATATTGTTTTGACATGTTTTTGACATATCCGCCATCTGTTTCATATGATGTAAACCTATCAACCTCACACATATTGGTTAAGGTTGAATTTTAATGAAAACTTATAGGGGCCGCCATAAGTCGTCTACGGGTGGGCCGATATTTATATTTTAGAGTTATTTTACATTTAAGTTTTGTTTTACATGAATGAAACAAAATTATATGCTAGGAACACTGAATGCATCAGTGTGCTACAATTCAATATTAACCATAGTTCTCACCGTGTTGTTTGACAAGAAAATGATGAATATTTATTTCTAGTCTAGCCTAACGCCGTTAATAAATGTACACTTCACTAAAATCACCTTCTTAAGTGAAAATTAATTATGATTAAATTTTCGCATTGTGATAATTCATCGTGAAATGTATCACTCATTCTAAATTTGCAGTTTAGCAACTAAGGAACCTGAAAAAATGTGATAAACTCTGGACCTGTAATAAATATTTGTGATCAGTTCATATAATGTCCTGAAAAATTATAAAAATGCTGAGTCCTGAAAAAAAGTTTATTATTTTCGGAACAAGGGCCTTTGCCATGCAACGATCTTCAAAGATTGATAAACAAGGTTTACAATGGGCCTCGAACAAACAATAACAAAACAAAATTTATGAATTCAATTCATGAATCTCTGCTTTAAAGGACAGCAGCCCAACATTAATACGAATATAATTAATAAGACTGGCATTTACAAGAAAAATGTGACGACTGTAATAATATTTACGTTGGTCAAACCACGCGTTCAATAGCAAATAGATTATAATATTTAAAGATAAATAGACTGCAGTATGCCAATATGCATACAATTAAAATACTGTGTAATACGGTGTGCCGTTGATTGCGTTGAATAATGCAATTGTTTAGGAAATATCAACAATTTATTTTATCACACAAAGTAGAAGTAGAAATAAGGAACTCAAAGAAGTATTTAAACGCCTAGACTAATAATAGAAAGACGAAGGGAGTAGTGATGGTGTGCGTCGAAGGCAGATAACTAAGTCCTCGAGGTAATGAAAGATAATGACCTCGAGAGTACATTGGAAAAAGAACGTTAGTAAACGTCTGACAGAAGAAGCGCTAGGGTTGAAGATGAAATATATACTGCGTGTGGAATGCTTGGAAAATTTGCAGAGTTGTAATCTAGAGCATAGACAATGGAAAAAAAGTAGAAGAAATACAAAACTAGCACATGTTAAAGTGTGGCATGGACCGCCACAATACAATTAATACTGTCAACAGTATTTTAATTTTAAATTTGAAAATAGGTACACTGGCATTAAATATGAAATTTGAAAAATCAATTACCGCAATTTTAAGAAATGGATCACCAAATTTCGGGCGACAAACATGAAATAATAAAAGGCATGAAAATCACAATACTAGTAGTCCTTTCTAGGCTTGTCAGTAAAGTAACGAAACCCGAGTCTCCGGGTTTTCGGGTATTGTCAATCTTCGGGTTTATTCTGTTACTATTTTGTCTCTGAAAGCCCGGGTTTAAAGTCCGGACAAAAACTCGTTTATAGCGCCCCCTATAATAATAATAAAGAGATTATATAAGAGAGTAATATAAAGAGATTATATGCTTGAAAGTTATTATATTATAATTAGTTATTAAAATAATGTAAATAAATAAAAACAAAAAAATAGGAATAAAAATTTGGAAAAAGCTAAATTCCATTACCAGTATTCTCAAAGAGAATGGCTATTCTCATTTCATCCAAAATGCATTAAATACAATCACTAGTCAACTTGATGAAAGATTGTAGGCTTCGTTCGCTAGTACTATAAATAAACATGTTAAAACATGTTAATTGCGGGAGCAATTAATCGCTGTTGTATTAGTGTCAAGTATCAAAAAGCTCTGGCACACTCGCGTTGATTTCAGTTTGAGAAACAGAACTTTTAGCATCATCTAATAGTGGGGCGCACTCGCGCTGAATTCGGGTTTGAAAACGGAACCTTCAGAATCAAGCAATAGTGGGGCGCACTCACGGCGATTCCGGTTCAAAAACCATAACTTTAAAATCATCTAATAGTGGGGCGCACTCGCGCCGATTTCTGGTTTGAAAACAGAACCTTCAGAACCAAGCAATAGTGGGGTGCACTCGCGTCGATTTCGGTTCAAGAAACAGAACATTCAGTATTAACCAGTAGAGGAACACAACCGCGTCGATGCTGGTATCGGAACCCGATACTTGCAAGATCAGCTGATTCTGGAATAGAAACCGAAACTTTTACGAAAATCCCAGTTAAACCCTTGAAAATAAAAGCTCTGTTTAACCCGAAACTGACAAGGTGGAAAACCGAGTAACCCGTGATTATCGGGTACCCTCGACATGCTTAGTTCTTTCAATATCAAGTGAAAAATAGGAAAAATTCGATTGGCTGTTCCAAATATAAATATTGTGACAGAAGGCATCCTCATTCCCTAAGTAATTCAAAGCGTAGTTCCAGGAAACAATACCGAATTTTAATCAGTATCTTATGGGGCATCCTGAGCATCCTTGCAAAAGAGACTGGACTAACCATATTCTTGGTTAATATATTTTTCGATGTCTACCGAGGCTGGTGTTTAAAAAAGTAAGTTTAAATATTTAAAGATGTTTCCCAAACGAAGAATCGTAATACTTAAGACACATTCCATGTCAGGGGCAGGATCCATGCTCTACCATCTCCAAACCTAGTGAAATTTGGTGAGGAAGTTCTGCAAGGTCTATGGCAACATGCTAAACTTTACTTTGATTTCTTACTTGATTTACTATATAGGGCCTCTCAAAGAAGAGGAGCTCATCATGATACCAGTTAGGATTGTCGAAAAGTGGTAACTTTGCATAGACATTCTAAGAGTTCTATAAAACATTGAAGGTACGCAATTCGATGCAAAGTTTTGCCTGCCATAACATTTTATTAAATGATTCATCGGAAACTTGGCATTCTAAGACCAAACTATAAAAGGCAAGAAAAACAAGATCGAAGATGGAACATTTAAGGTATTTACCCTCAAATAAACCCTTAAAAAGACAAAAAAATACATTTAGAACAACTTTACAATTTCAAAACTTTTATTGTATACATACGATAGCAATTGGTCCTAGTTTGGACCTGCTATACCAAGTTTTAGATGCATCTGCGCATCTCCACTCCCACACTCAGCTACCTTTGCATACTCCTTTCACACTAACAATCAATACCTTGGGCCCATTCTTCACTCAATCCCATACATTCACTTGCCATGTGCTCCCACGTATCATTTTCACACATCATACATCTCATATACTCTATACCCATCCATATCGCCCCCGTTCCTCCGTTCCACATCTCGCCCTTGGCAACTACCGTTTCTCTTCTAAGCTCAACCTTTTACTGTCCATATAGGCAGGCCTACCTTCCAGAGCTTGAATTCGATGGTACTGCAGGTTATATGTACTCTCCCTTATTTTGTTTTACCGAGTCTGATATTCCACCTCTTTACCCCTTCTCTTTACTGGTTTTTCCAAGGCTCCTTCTACCATTAACTGCCCCACTACTGTGTAAGATAACCCAACTTCCCAGTAAGCCAACTTTCTTTGGTCCTTTCACGCACTTCCTCCCTTTCTCTCACACCATTCCCATACAAACTTTACCATGCGCACACCTCCATCCGATTCAACGGTACCTCATATCTTGCCACTAAACTCACTGTTTCCCTTCTCAGGCTCAACCTTCCTGCTTCCTGCAGTACTATATATATAACGGCTTAGACCTCTCCAGTCCAAATAGGTTATTCAAGAACCACGCCTATTCCTTCTCCACTTCCTCCCATTTACTCAGACCCCATGCTTCCACACCATACAGTAACACTGGCCTAACATACGCATCCAACAATTTCATTTTAATTTTAATTAAAATGTATTTTTTAGATTTTCAAGGGTATATGATTTTTAAGGGTATGTGTAATTTTGTTTTTCTTGCCTTTTATATAGTTTGGTCCTAAAATACCAAGTTTCCGATGGATCATTTAATAAAATGATAGGCACACAAAACTTTGGTTCAAATCATGCATCGAATATCGTACCTTCAATGTTTTATAGAACTCTTAGAATGTCTAAACAACGTTACCACTTTTCAACAATCCTACCTGAAACCTTAATAAGCTCCTAAATTTGACATGTCACCAAATTTCATTTCGTTTGGTGAAGGTCGAGCAGGGACCATCTTTATAATACTCCCTTTGTCGTGGAATAAAAAATAAAATTATCTCCACTGTTAAAGGTCCTCTGATCTGCGATGGGCCAAAGAAAAACTCTTTTATATTAAGAGAATATTAATAAGTTTTATCACGGTAAGTGAAATTATTTAAAATAATAATAATTAAATAATTATGTAATTTCAGTTTACAACCATAATCATCGTAAGGTTAATACTTCTGAGAGGTACCCTGCCAAAATTTACACGAGGTGATAATCCCACTGCTTTTCATCCATCCTTGCAAGTCAGGTAAGTTGCAAATTACTGAAATAATATGTTTTATCCACAAATGTGTTTCAGATTTTTAACATTTTCCTACATTGCATCATTCAATTTTTGGCTGCTTTTATGCCCCTCCCACCTTTCACATGACTGGCAAATGGGATCAATCCCACTTATTACAAACTTATTAGATTACCGAAACTTAGCAACTGTTTTAATATTTACAATAATTATTGCTATCTTTGTTTCTTCAATAACAACAACGTGGACGTTAAGATCAAGTTCGAAGAACTCTGGATTGTCGTTAATATTTGGCTTGATCATTTTGATCGTTCCATTTCTACCTGGAAGCAACTTCATATCAACCGCCGGTTTTGTACTGGCGGAACGAGTTCTGTACATACCATCAATGGGTTTCATACTGCTTGTGGTGCAGGGCATGCAAAATATTTGGCAAAATTGTGGGAGACATCGTCAAACTTTGATATCCTGTATTTTGGGATTGCTCATCGTCCATGGACTACAGTGCGTGAGTAGGAATAAGGATTGGTTATCCAGAGAATCGTTGCTACGTGCAGGAGTTCGTACATTGCCACAAAATGCAAAAATGCATTATAATTATGCGAATTTTATGCGAGATTCTGGGAGGATCGATCTTGCAAAATCTCATTATCATACAGCTATCAGGTATTTATTTTGTAAATGTATTTTTATAAATATAAATGTATATATAATCATATAAAATGGACACAAGTAAAAGCTAGTATGGCGTGGGCGAGAATGAAACGGAATTGGGGTAAAATCTGGGAGAATAATTCGGATGATTGGGTGTTAAAATTGCGGAATGTGTGTGTCGGAAGCCGCGCATGTTTTATGGAGTTGAAGTTTGGGGATTATGTGAATGAGGGGTCCCTGAGAAAGAACAGGCGTTGTTTATTAATGACCTCCAGGAGCATGAAAGAACAACGTCCAGGTATATCGTTCTGCAAAAGACTTGGAGAATGTCTATGACATTGGAATCGATAAGCAAGGTAGCTTAGTA
This sequence comes from Mimaenictus wilsoni, assembly GCA_027575185.1. NCBI lineage: Eukaryota > Metazoa > Arthropoda > Insecta > Coleoptera > Staphylinidae > Mimaenictus > Mimaenictus wilsoni. Next base: position 23,354 of record JAODAC010003622.1, read on the forward strand.
TGAGGAGAAATTGAGTAGAATGAAGAGTGGGAGATTGGTGAAAGCGGTATGGTGTGTAAAGAATGGGTCGAGTGAATGGAGAGTGAGTAGAAGGAAGGGTTTGAGGCTGTTGGTTTGTCAGGAACGGAAGTCAGGGAAATGCTAAGGGGTGAGGGAGTGCGGATAACAGGCCAGGAGGTTGAGAAACAGAAGCCACATGAAAACATTCTAAACAGCACTTGCAACCCAACCTACAGGCAGCTGCAATTTACCATAGAGCAACATATATAGATTAGAAGTCAATGACTAATAAAGATAGGATCTCAATTGTCCGTCACGGAGCTAGACCAATACTGTCAGGAAAGAAGATTTGCATGAAAATGTTTTGATGTTCATGCAAATATGAGACGTATATTTGAGATAATCCCCTTATAAGTTTTTTCTTCTCTAGAAGCCTAATATTCCAAGTCTAATTTAACGTTTGTTCTAGGTTATGGCCAACTTATGCTAGCGCCCATAATAACATCGGCACACTAATCAAGAATGGTGACGATGCCGAAAAGCATTTCTTAATGGCAATACGATTCAATCAAGGTCATTTAAATGCTCATTACAATCTTGGCCTATTATACAGGTACTTCAAATTTAAAATATCTCTTACAAGGAGAGTGTTCCAATTGTCCAGCACAAAATTGAATGAAACTTTTTGTACGTGTAGTACATATATAGAAATAACTTGTGTTAACGGCATAAAATCCCGTTAACACAAGTTATTTCTATATATGTACTACACGTACAAAAAGTTTCATTCAATTTGGTGTTGGACAATTGGAACACTCTCCTTGTTAGATGTATAATATTACAAACTTGTAGGAAACAAAATCGAACAATTGAGGCCAAACAAATGCTACATAAATGCATTTTAATATCACCGAACTTTACACTTGGTTATGTAGAGCTTTTGAGGTTAATTGAATCCAGAAACAGTCAAAAAGTGGGTGCGTTGCTACGGACAATCGTACGCCAATCACATGAAGCTGAGCATGCCATACTATATGCAAATTATCTTAATAAACAAGGTATGAAAAAACACTGCATGTTAAACGCACTCTAAACGCACTCTGATATGTTTATTATCATTATTGTCATGTTTATTTGTCATTTTAGGCAACATAATTTTAGCTTTAAAATACTATAACATCGGCCTCTCTAACGGCAAAGCTAAACTGGAAGCTTTCGTTGGTTCGGCAAAGATACTGCGTGTTTTTGGATACAAATCACTTTTGTTTCAATTAACTACACGGTAATTATAATTTGATGAAAGTAAGATGATACAAAACAACTTCATTCCTTAGGTATCATTTAATGCAACGTACGAAACGAGAAGGAATTGCACTCCAAACAAATATTTATCTACAACGATGGCATCTGAGCTATGAATTGGGGAAATATGCAACAGAGTACAGTTTAAATCATTGGACGATAGATGACGCTGGGGGTACCAATTCAGTAAATTCGCATCGGGCGGGCGCAGTTATTCTTACAGATAATGTGAGAATAATGATTCTACACAAACAACAACGACATATAAATAACGGACATAAAAATATTACAATTGTGACGAAAAATTGTTTGGAGGGGCGGTAAAACCATGCTAAATGTTATAGCGTAAATTAATCCGAATAGTTTATGGTAATGGTTACATATTTATAAGATATTGTAAAACAAGTTAATATAAAAAATGATTTGTTATAAAAAGGAAAGTTGTAAAAGTGTTATTTATGAACATAGATATTCTTAGTAAATATTATGTATTGATTATTTCACCTTTAAAAGAGTGATTCTTAGTACCGTCCTTGTTGCACAATTAAATATAAAAAAGGAAAGACTCACAATTAATAGATGGAAGAGGGAGATTCGACTATGGAAAGAGAGGTAAAACTAACCCCATAAGTTAGGCCAGAACAATAGATCAATTTGGTCGCAATTCACCAGAAGCTTGCTCCCTCACTGGACTCATATAATCTATAACCTATATATAGGTAAAACTTGACTATTCAAACTTATTAAGCAATTGAATAAGTAAAAGAAAGTAAGTAAGTTTAAAATTAGATTTCTGTCGAAAAAGTATCTAACTTTTCCGATAAAAGTCGTGGATTTCACGAAGTAAACTCTGGCATCTTCCTTCGTTGAGTTTGTCCATTAAGAAATTGATTTGAAACGACTAATTAAGTAATATACGTGTGGCGGTCCATACCACACATTAGCGTGTATTAGATGTTATATTTCTTCAAGGTTTTTTCCACTGTCTATTCTCTCAATTCCAACTCTGCAAATCTTTCAAACCTACACATCTGTTCCCAATCTTTGCATGCATTCCAAGCGCAGGTATATCTTCTCTTCGACCCCTAGCGCTCTTTCTCTGTCTTACTTATACTATCGCTCTTTCTTTGATGCATCCTCGGGGTCCCCGGGGTCCCCGGCCCCGGGAGTTGTTTTTTTGCTACCGCACGCGCTGTTTCCTTCGTCTTTCCATTGTGAACTATTTTTCTTACTTGTGTGATAAATAAACTATTCGTCATTCCTAAACAATTGCATCATTACTCGCAATCAACGGCACACCGTACCCCACGTACGAAATACTGACAATAAATAGGGCAGACGTCTTGCTACAATGATAGTTGTTGCCAAGTGATAAATAGACTCACAAAATTGGTGTATAGGCGAAAAATCGCGCGACAATCAAAAATGGTAAGGCGTATTTTAAGGAAGGGATCTTTAGAATACTGTTTTTTTTCGGGTGTATAGCTTTTTTCAAGCCTTCCGAACACGTTAGCTTTCACCCCGCCTGATCGGGTCTCACCGTACGTGGATTAGCATATATTTATTTTTGCGGGGATGAGTTGCAGGTCCACCGCCCAACCCTCCTCCTTATTCAGGACTTGGGAAAGTGTACCGATACCGGGAATCGAACCTGGAACCTCTGCGTTACCACGCTAGTGCGTAACCACTACGCCACGCACTCCACTAAAAACCATTTCCACAAAAAGTAATTGAATCAGCTTCACTTCTTCTGAACTTTCACTCCCTGTTCTTACTCCCTACTGATTCTGCTCCTTTGCTTCTAAATGCAAAAGAAAGACAGAACTAGGTAACTTCAATTATTCGCTTCCCCCTAGTTGATGGAGTAAGAGTCCTGTTCGCACTGATTGCTTCCGCTTTGTTAATACCTTCAAAATTGCCACCCCCTTCTATCTTCACTCAGCCACCCTTTCACCTGTATATCACGCGCCCATTCCTTTTTCATTCCTATACAATCACTCCCCACATGCTCCCATGAATCTCTCCCTCTTCCACGCAGGATACAACTGACATTTTTCTCCCATCCACACCTTCCATCCCGTCTTTTCCGATCCACACCGCGCTTTTATCAGTTCTTCAGTATTTAAGTTATCTGGCGCCAATATGTTCGGGTCCCATCCCGATTGTCTGCATTACCATTGGAGTTGTGTATTAGTTAGGGATATAGTGGATTAACTACTGCATAAAAATTCCCTAATAATTGGATTTTTCATGTGATAATTTCTTATTGGAGCATAATCCACTTCGTAACAACGCGTTAAGAAGCCACTCTGTCTGGGTGCCCCATATCTCTCACGCATATTAAAACGGTGTACGCGAAATCCGTATTTTACATATGCCTGTCCCACTCTCTACAAAGTGCTTAGGCGCGTGCATAGTGTGGCTTCGGAGCTTGTTCAGTCCAGCCTGATTAATGAATTTAAAACGAGATGAAGCGATTCGAAGGAACAGCCTATCACCTTTCACATGCATTGGCCAGACAAGGCCAAGCATAAACGCTCTAAGCTTGAAGCCGTGAAAGGGGAAAATTCAACCAAATTGAAGATGATCCTGGGAACGTTCCAGAATTTCCGAACAAAAAATTTTACTTTATCAGCGTCTTATGGGAGGTGAGTTTTAGAGTAGCACCCGTGATTTACATATATTAGTTACAATTAGACCGCTCAGGTGAGTACAAATGTGCAAGTCTACAATTTTTGCGGAGTGAAGTTACATCAAGAAGTTCAGTTGCTAAGTTCTGCGATAATTATGGACGGAACTGGCCATAAATTGAACTTTTGTCCCAGATAAAGATACATTATCTGGAAAACTGGAAGAGTGTAACACTGGAATATCACACCAAAAATTGCATGTAAGAGCTGAATGCAACAGTACTCGTTTCATTATACTAAATTAATATTTATAATAAATATATAACAAAATGTTAGAGTTAAATGAAAGTATATCAAGTCTAGTATCTTTGGAATTATCCCTTCGATGTGAATCTCGCAAAGAAATTTAAAATACATTTTAGTTATATTTTTACTTTATAGTTGTAACGTATGTGACTGATACGATGAAATTAACATAAACAACAAAAGTCATCCCTCTTATTCTTCCTCTTCGAACGGCAAACGTCAAAGGTAAAAGCTCGACAGTGGTTGCTCGGCGGATAGCTATTAATGTATTAAAAGGAGAAAGGTTGTTTCTTCGAGTTGCGTTATGTCCTTTTAGGTATATTTATTACTAGATTCTCGTCGTATAGGCAATTTGAAACATTCTGGATATGTTGTAGTTTCACTATATTGTAACATTTTATATATTTATTTCAAATATTAATTTATTATAATGAAACCAGTACTGTTGCATTCAGTTATTATTTACTATTTTGGTGTGGTTTTCAAATGCTCCTCTCTTCTAGTTTCCTAATTCCCTTTAAGTTCGCTTTGTTTGTTGTAGTTAACTTCAGAGCGGTTATTCAACCCAAAGACGGCCGAATTGAAATACTAAACGCCAAAGAAGATACAGAGACAAGCTAATAAAATAAGTGCATATTTTGTAATTAATTGTTGATTTTTCTTTACAAAGGTAAAGAAAAATCAATGCTAGAGACATCTAATAAGAATGACAGAAGAAAGACATATAATACAAATTTGGCAGTCGAAAGCTGTAATATATAGAAAAAGAGGTAGACTCAGAAAACAGTGGAACAATATAATACATCAAAACTTAACAAAACAATGTCAAAAAAGTATCGGTATCGATAAGTATCGATACCATGTGTCGATACTTATCAACTTTTATCGATACTTTGATTTTGGGTACTTATCGACAGTATCGAATTAGACATTTTCGATACATTTCGATGCATGAAACCACTGAAACCATCTGTTAATCACAACCACCAAGCATTAAATTTTTGTTATCATGCAATATTATAACTTCAAATTCCATTCAAATTGACAAATTTTAAATAGATCAATACATTGGTAATGAAATCTGCCGATACTTCCTGCTGAAATATCGATACTTTAAAAGTTCCATTCATTCTGAAATTATTATAAATTATTTCATTACTACATTCGTGTAAATACATGACAATATTACGGAATGGAATTTCCGTTTCTAGTTCTGATATTTAACAATATTTAACAAATAAAAACAGAAAAAAAGCTCATGATTTAAAATACGTTTGTGCCTATTTTCTTTAGACTAATAATAAGATAACGTCAGCCTTACTTAAGCCATTTCGAGTATCGATACTTATAAATGAAAATTCATGTTAGCTAATTCTTGTAAAATAAAATTAGTATCGATGGATTGCGTGGATCGAGATTTTTTTATTCTCGTAACGAGCCTCTTTCCAGAACGACTGAATTGACAGTATTCATAGTATTCTTAAATTTATTTTTATACATATTATTCAAAACTGAAAAAGATAAACATTTTTTAATAAATACAACATTTTAGGAGATTCGCATAAAATAAAATTGAATACAATAGACAGTTATCTGTTCCGATATTTTATACACGAATTCCTGGTTTTTAAAAGATGAACAAATAGAAACATAACCAACGTTAGCAGCAAAGCTAAGCAAACACGTTACCCGCGGCATACCTGGCGAATACCTGCGTACAACGACTTTTCTCGCGCCGTCTGGCTCCGACAAGTTGGCACTGGTGACTCGTGCGCTACATAATATACAAGCCTTGTTAAGAACGTGAAGAATTGAAGAATCGAAGCGTTTAAGCAGGTAAAAACGACTCGACCCGACCTACCATGCAGGCTGGTTGTCTCTGTTACCATTGAAGCCTGTGCGCAACAAAGCAAGACAGAGAAAAAGGCGCTCCTTGCCTCACGGCAAGTAAACGAACTCCCATCTTCCTCACCGAACGCACGCGGATCCTGAACCTCCTTCGATGTAATTGTATGCTGCGGCTGCATACGTTGGCGTTGTAATCAAACAAGTTTTCGTATTTACTGATTTCGTTCATACAGTGCGTGTGCGCAAGTCCCCCTTGCGAGCAGCGCCAGAAAGTGTTAAACGCGCGCTGTTTACACATTGTTAGCATACATTACGATGCGTTTTATACAAACAGTGCAGCAGCAGCTTGTAAAAGACTGGAAGCGGGCCAGCGCGGCGGGCTGGAACGACGAATGGATCAAGACATGTGAAAAATAAATACGCGCACTACGCTGCGAGGCTAAAATTAACATTACGAATTCGCGCCGGCTTCCTGCAGCATCATCTTGTAAATATTGCTGCTATGCTATATTACGACCGAATTGTGTTGCCTAATATTAATAGAAATGAAATGATTTAGTTTTTACTAAATATTTCTACGTACCTCCCTCTACCGATGAGTTTAAACGTAGTTTTTTGAGAAAAAAATATGTCGCTTTAGCACATCTAAACATGTTTTTCACTTATTTATTAAGGAATATTCACCAAAACGTCAGATATTAATTGTTAATTTCGGAACCGTATTTCGTAACCAATATTGACCTCCGGATAAATTTAAACGCACTATTTTGTTTCTGTTTAAAAACAATATATTGTTTGATCACATTAGAGTCTTATATTTTAGCGAATATTTCCCAAAAATTCAGAAATCGATGCGTTTAAACACATTTTTTTGTGAAAAATAAGTCGTTTTAGCACACCTAAACACGTTTTTCACTTATATATTAAATAAAGAATATTCTCCAAAACTTCAAATATCGCGTTTTAATTCCGTAATCGTTACAACTATTGATCTCCGAATGTGTTTAAACACACTATTTTGTCTGATTAAAAACAATATATTGTTTGGGCACATTAGAGTCTTATATTTTAGCGAATATTTCCCAAAAATTCATAAATCGCGTGTTTATTCCCGAACCAGTACTGCAATCGATCTACCGATGTGTTTAAACGCTTTTTTTTGTGAAAAATAAGTCGTTTTAGCACATCTTAACACGTTTTCCCTTTATATATTAAAGAATATACACCAAAACGTCAAATATCAAGTGATAATTCCGAAACCGTTAGAACTATTGGTCTCCGGATGAGTTTAAACACATTATTTTGTTTCTGTTTAAAAACAATATATTGTTTGGGCACCTTTGAGTCTTATATTTTACCGAATATTTTCCATAAGTTCAGCAATTGCGTATTTATTCCCCGAATCACTACAACAATCGATCTACCAATGCGTCGCATTTTTGCGAAAATATATAATTAACCAGTTTTCTCCTCTGTGGGATATCGAACTTTTATTATTTTATTACGTACCAATTCCCTAAATACCTAAATATTCACCTTATCCAATTTTTGAACTGTTTCAAAACTAGGTAAAATGGGTTCAACTCATCAGCCGGAAGGTATAATAAATTTCGAACGATTTCAAGCATCATCCTACTAAATACCTGCTGTCGATTTTACCTCAACATAATCGATGTTTATTTGTTTTTCCTCTGCCTTTTTTGCTTCGTCGATGGTGGTGTATAATTATTTGTTGGTTTCTTTGAATATTTGCGTGCACGACGCGGCGGTGTTGCATTCCACGGCGGTGTCGGTAAGGCGATGTTTGTTGGACCAAGATGGGTTCTTGCTGAGGAGGTTGGGTCGTAGCCGGGTCTCGTTAGCTGTGGCGCGCGACGGCGACGGGGCTCGTTCGTGTTGTATTTATGCATTCCAATGCAAAGCTGCTCGTGACTCGCAGCTCGTTTGCTTGGTGGCACACGAGGTAAATGTACAACACACATACACATACACACATACATACGCGCGCTCATACAAGAACGAAGCGAGAAGAGACGCTATGAAGAGGGAAGCAAACATATGGCGCAAGAGTGAAGTAGCTTTTTGGATGTATAAAGAGGAACAAGACGGATAAGAACAACGTTTCACTACCAGCTTGGTACGAAATCGGATTCGTGAAACTCGTCAAGTATCAACTCGCTTCTCATGATATATCAGCATTGAGAATTTCTTTCCTAAATGCATTATTCGTTATTTATATGAGTGACGACAAAATTCGTCAATATGCAAAGGAAAATTCAATTATATTCACAGGTTTTTATCAGTTGATTGTTAATTTTAAACCGCTGTGAAGTTAGTAAGATCGCAGAAAAAATGTTATTAGAAATATCCATAAGAAAAAAATTAAATATCGAGAGTGCTCCTTCTCTTTGAAATATATAGTTTTTATGACCCAAATGAGTAAAAGTTTTGCGGGAGCCAATTTTTTGACTATTAATTTTAAGGCTACTTCTTTAAATTATTTTAACCTTAAAAAGATAATTTTATTTTACCATAAACTAAAAATAACCTGCTTTGATTCAGCGTGTGCATAGTCAGATTCCAATAATTTATGATTTTATAATTTATAGTTTTATAAGACCCATTATTTGTTTAATTGACTTAAGAATACATAATAAATAATATGCATTGATTTATTAATATTAAAAATATAATAATTCATACATTTTTAAGTCTATTGAAAATTTTAAGTCTTTCCGACATGTATTTATCAATTGTTATTGATGTTATTGTTGAATGTTAATGCTTCTGTGCCCGAGTTTTTTTATGTTGTTTTTATGTTTTAATTTTATATATTAAAGAGGCAAAGTATGGGATGTAAGGCAGTAGAGGAATGGAAATGCCAATAACGGTTGCATGTATTGATGAATGATATTGTTGATTGAATGTAAGAGAATACTGCAGATTTGGTTTTTGTAGATTATAGATTGGGTGTGTGGTGATATCTGGTGTTTAGAGTTGAGTAGAATGTTGGCGTTTTGTAGTTGGTAGAGTTGAGTGTGGACTAGACATGTCAGACGATGATGAAATATCGATATTTGTCTAAATCGATTTTTTCATTTTTTCGATATATCGATTAATATCGATTAAATAGAAATTTCATAGGAACGCTATCTGTATATGGGTTTCATCAAATATAATGATTACAATAATAAATAAAAGTAGATCAATGTAGCATCGATATTTATGTTAATCTTAAGATTCCAACAAATATCGATGGATTAAGATTATTATATGGATCCTAAAGCGAGGAAAAATTACAAATTTTGAAATTCTCAGAATACTTTTCAGATGGCGGTTACGTCAATGACATGTCAAAACGATATCAAAAATGTCGATACCGATATTATTGAAAATATAATTATTGATAAATATCGAAATTTTGATGCCGATATATTGATATTTATCAATATCGATATTTTTTGACATATCTAGTGTGGACATGTCAGATGATGAAGAAATATCGATATTTGACGAAATCGATATTTCATACACCGGCTACAGCAGTGTTCCTACCAGTGTTCCTAATCTGTATATGTGATTTTTTGTTATTGTTAATCTTATGATAACGACGAAAATCGATATTTAAAGTAATACTAACAATAATAATAATAATACATCTATCAGTCTTTCCACCAAATATAATAATTGCAATAATATATAAAATTTGTAGTACTATAATTGTAATACTAGCAAAAGATCGATGTTGATCTTAATTTTATGATTCCAATGAATATCAATGTATTAAGAATTATTATAAAGAACCTAAAATGTGACCCTAAAAAGAAAAAATTGTCAATTTTGAACTTCTCAGAATACTTCTCAAATGGCGGTTACGCCATTGACATGTCAAAACGATATTATAAATTTCGATATCGCTATATCGATATAATGAAAAATGAAATTTTCGCTAAATATTGAAATTTTGAGACCGATATATAGATATTTATCAATATCCATATTCATCATGCATAAAACATGACCATGGGACATTTATTAGTTTTGCGATTGCACTTGGAGCAAATTTGGTCGAATTTATCAACCCATGAATTAAATTTGACTATTTTGTCACCCAATAAACCGTTCCCTCTTCATAACAAGATAGAACGTTCACACCATCTTATTTGATTTGAGTTTATGCGATACTAACGTTACTGTTCCAGCATAACATACGTGAATGTTCCGACATGTTTAGAATGAAAGATAAGAATGTAGTTAGACCGACAATGATATATGAAGATATTCCTTATCTTAAGTTTTTACAGTTAATACAATTAGCTCCATCTTGTTTCTTCTCTTAACACAATACAATGAAATATATGATTTTCTGACACCATCTAGACTTAATTTATTAATAATTATTTGGTATAGGATCCAACAGATAATTAGGAAGGGTTTCTTTAAGCTTCATAAAAAATTGCATATTTTATATATTTAAGTTTTCCAATGGAATATTATTCATCAAAGCTATAGTACATTGTACAACAAACTTGGAATGCTAGTCTCTCTATTCGCTAGTATGCCAAATTGCAAATCATACGGGTGATTAATGTGCAAGCTGGTCGCTATACTTATTCTACGCAAATTATGTGTGAAAATAATAACGAGGATATTTGGTTTGCTGGTATTGATCTGTCTGTTTCCAAAAATTATAGGGTATCAAAACGGTAAGAAGCATAGCGTCGCGACTCGCGCTGGCGAATCGGCGGCTTAGTACTAATATGAAGACATTTCCTAACTGGCATGTCCAGAAGTAAGCCATCTATGATCAGCCGTAGGATATATA
>JAODAC010003633.1:0-34205 GCA_027575185.1 Mimaenictus wilsoni
AGGTGAAGTCTCAACGCGCCAAGGTACAAACCAACATGATCACACATACAATCTTTGAGAGGAATCCAGTTGGATTACTCCATTTGTTCTTCTCCTATTTTATATTATACACATTATATTATTGATTTTGATTAAGAATGACATACATATCTGTGGGATTGATAGTATCACAATACAAAATATAATATCAAGATATTGTCTATCAAGATATCCATAATATCGATATTGAAATTTATAATATCGTTTTGATGTGTGATATGACGTAACCGCCATCTGAGAAGTATCCTGAGAAGTTCAAAATTGGCAAATTTCCTTTTAGGGGCACATTTTAGGTTCCATTTAATAATTATTTTAATAATTTTAATTTGTTGGAATGATAAGATTAAGATCACCATCGATTTTTTGCTAGTTGCTAGTGTTATAATACTACTTTTATGTATATACTTTTATGTATTATTGCAATTATTATATCTGGTGGAAAGACTGATAGATCTATACATGTATTATTATTATTAGTATTAGTTTAAATATTAGTTTAAATAGATTTTCGTCGTTATCATAAGATTAACAATAACAAAATATCACGAATACATGTTAGGAACATTGTTGTAGCCGGTGTATGAGTCCGAGATTCTATGCGAATTAATAATCACTGCAGATTGTTGGGTACTGTAATTAGTTCTGAAACCCATATTCAGATGGCGCTCCTGTGGAATTTCGATTTGATCGATATTAATAATATCGATATTTCCAAGACGATTCTTCGATATCGATATATCGAAAACTTGGTAATATCGCCTGACATGTCTACCCAGAAGGTGGAAATGCTGACGCGACCATTTCTTTGTTCGTCTCAGCAGAATACGTGCGTCGCGATCTTGCCGTGTCGATTTTGACGCCTCAGCATTTGGGATGTTATTGTCCCGATGAGGCCGGACGCTGGCGGATGAAGACCAGGTAGTTCTAGACCGCTGTGAAGTTAGTAAAAAATCTCAGAAATTGCGATGCCCCTTAATGAGTTCTTTATTTTGGTACTAGTTTCAATGCATTATCTCTTATTATCTCTTTATTTATCCCTTTCTCCTATCTACACCGACTCGATCGTAAATTTTTTTTCATCAGTATATTCTTCTCTGAATTTGCCGCAACTTTTGTTTGAACATCTTGAGGCACCCTCGTCTAGTTTCGGAGAAAATCAGGTGAATATGTCCTGCTATGGACGGATCAATTGAAAATTGCATACTTCAATCATCCGTTTAGGGCACTTGCACCGAGTCAAAAGAAAATGGCTCTCTCAAGATTTGTACTCATTTCGGTCATATAAACAATATGTGTAAAGGAGAAGGGGTACGCTCAAATTTTATTTTTTTATATTTTTCTTATGAAAATCTCTAATAAAATTCTTTTCCGGTTTTTTTTTTACTAACTCCACAGCGGTTAATTCTAGGGAAGTCAGTAAGGAAATGTGTTCATAGTGTCATAAAGCTGTGGTGTGCGCGCGGCGTTACGCCAGTATTCACACCGATACCAGAAAACTAAATCTACGCTTTATTTAGTTCATACATAATTGTCGTAGAAAAAGTATAGTGTACAAATCGTATGGATGCCCTTTTCTCACTCGTATGACTTACAGCAATTTGTTATACTTGTTAGGAAACCGGTATCTTTCCGTGCTCGTTGTACAATATACATATTCCCTTCCTTTAGAGATGAAATATATCAGAAAAGATTATTATTATTATATTCTTAAATATAATTAAATATTCTGGCATTGCAGGCAGTATAATGTAATATTGAAACATACAATAATAGGTCCCAACTTGATTACACATTCAATGCTTGAATAGAATCCACTGTAATTGTGAAAAACACAATTGGAAAATGCTGTCACAATGCGCATGCCACCACACGGCCGCTGCCATACCAACGTGACTCACAACATTGCACAATCCAGCCACTATTTTACCGCCACAGAAAATAGTTTTCCTTCAGTTGGCTTATTCTATTCATCCTCATACTTAATCCATAGTCAAAGGTCCAAACTGGCCTCTGTTGCGACCAAACGCTAGCCATCGCGCAACGCCTGCAATCGCAATCGTTGCGACGCACACTTGTTGGCCTGCAATCGAGTGACAAACCGAGCACGTCCGCGTGCACTAGGTGTACGTGTGCACATTTACACAGCGTCAACTCCGTATCAGGCACGTGATTGCGCGTCGTTATTGTTCCCCACTTGCCTGGCAAATTCCCCAGACTGTATTCTACCTCTCGACAGCCGCTGCCTGCCTACCCACCTAGCCGGACAACTTTTGTTGAACGTACCAAACAGTTCACGTTCTCGATGCGTCCATCGCGGCCGCTGCTGATGATGCTGTGCTGAAACCGCTGGTTTCTCGTGTTTACCTTGATGCACACCGAGTGCAACACGCTCAGCAAACTGTGTGTTATCTATCAACATATTGCAACAATATAAGAAAAAGCAGAAAAGAAAAGCAACAACGTGCTGTTATTACGGTGTTTGTTTATTACGTGTGTATATCGTTCAGTTACTTGTTACCATATCAATAAAAACTGGATATTTACAAAAGGACATAACATTTAACTGATTTTGGTAAGTTTATCATTTTTATATCGTTTAAATATTAAATATGCGTCACATTATTTGTAAAATTATGTTTTTTCGTCACTTCCTCAATCAATTGTACCAATTGTTAAAGTTATTACTACTTTTGGGTAATTTTTATTGCCTTGTACATGTTATGACGGAAGTTTTTCATTCAGTTTGTTGGTTTTTGTTGTTTACAAACCAGTTTTTGATGGTGTCACATCAACAAAATCAGGATATTACATAATAATATACCTCATAATATATTTTATATTAAAGCTATGTTTAACTTTTAAAGTTTTTTAATAATTACACACTTTTAGAAATAATTTAATTTGATCAGTCTTGGTGCCCTTATAGGGCAAGTGCTAATACATTTACATTACATTATATCTCTTGTTTTGCGCACTTTTCCTTGTTTTTCTTTCTTGCCTTTCCATTCTTGCGATTAGATTTTTAATTTTCTCGTCCCTTACATCGTTGCTGCCCTTTGTTTGCTCTTTGTTTGGTTGTTGCTCATTCTAACCATGTGTCCCAACTAGCGGGAGACAACTAGCTAAGGCCAACATTTCATTTCAGTTGCTATTACCTTGATTATCTCTCTTTGACTGATGTTCCTGGTTTCTCATCCACATGATAATATCAGCCGATAGACTGTCTTGTATATTCTCATTTTTGCTCCTTTTGTCAGCTCTCTTATAATGAATATAAACTTATCTGGCCATTGAAGCCCCTTCTCCTTCTATTTCGTTGTCATATTCGTAAGAATGTAGCAATCCATGTTCATTGTACAATCTACTGCTAAAGATTTATACCAGATGAACATTTTAAAATTTAAAAATATAATAATATAGGCGCTAATAAAAAAAATTAAAATATCAAAATTTACTGTAGGACCCTTTTGTTGTTTTCTGCGGGGCTCTCTGGGGCTTTGACATACAGTTTAAAGGGAGTTTCTCTGAATTCAGAGTCGTAAAAATTCAAAGTAGCACTTCAGTGGTACTCTGTCCCCACTCTTTTGGCTGCAAAACTTCTCGAAAACTATTAAACTTTTTCAGGATGTTTTTACATTTTCTCATAGATAATGATAGCCTGTTTCATTGGATACCATTTTTAGCTTGTTCGGAGACCATTTCCTTTTCATCAAAAATCAGTCGGCTAACTTGTAACTCTGTTACAAATAAATTATATTACAGTGAAAGTTGTTCTCACATTTAAAAAGTTATATTATTTATTTTTCATTTGTTACAAATCTCAATTCGTACACATTTAAACATCTAGAAATATTGTAATATTATTCTCTATACATTATAAACTATAAGTATGAAAATGTGTTCATTTTACTCTCTAAAATTTCAACCAGGTGTATGCTGTCAAAGTGGTAGGGTTAATGGATACGAGTAAGAAGGTCGTAGGATGGAAGCTCGATTGAACTGGTCATTTTTCCTGTCAAACGGGTGCTCGTTAGTCCTGACTCTGGTGGAGTCATCAGGTGCTATTGGGAAACTGAGAGTAGGGCCATGGCTCCACCAGTGTAATCGAATACTGATCTTTGAACGAGTAGGACCACTTTGGCAGCTTGCTGTTGTTCCACGTGCCCTCCAACGTCTGCCCGTTGGGATAGAGTGAGTGCACCTTCTCCGTGGAATTCGTTATTGAATATTTTACTTCGTGAGAAAATGTATAATCTCTAGGACCATTCTAAGCGTGATCATGAAATTCTCCGCAATAGCGATTCAAAGTTGGTTAATCATATCATTTTCTGTGGACGTCCGAATACCCAAATTGTGCCACTAGTTCGAGCAGCAGTTTAGAAAAGCACGAGACGGTCTCTGCGAACGACTACTACTTCTTCCATGAAAGCCCAATATTATATGTAAAAGCCCTAAAGGAAGGAAGGCACAAGGATACGTGTTTGTACTATCTCTTGCTCTGTAGATATGATTTGTGTAATAGAATTGTATGCTCTACTGGTCTTTTCTATTCTCATGTTGATGTCTCTCCCTTGCAATCCTGTACAGTCAATTTCCACTCCTAATTATTTGTAGCGTTTAACTTCTAATTCTGTGGCCATTATATTTACCTTCATTCTTCCTCGTTATTTTCTTCTTCTAATTGCCATTACTTTCGTTTTTCCTACGTTTATCTTCACACCGGTTTTCTTCAACTCTTCCTGCCAGATGTTTACCCTGCCTTCCACTTTTCGCTTCTTGTCCTATATCCTATACTTTTTATTTGATTATATGCCAGCTTTTACTCCTCCGTTCTTTTTACTGTTACCTCCATTATTATCAGTGAGTGTATGCATCAATTTGCCATAAACATCTGACATGAGGTTTTCCATTCCTAATTTAGTTTTTCATGGTGACTACAGAACTGAATTCGGTTTTGTTCTACCTCGTGACATTTTCTAGATATACATTTTTGAACTCCATTGCATGAAAATGAACTTTCAATGTTATCAGATTACATGTTAAACATATATAACATGTTTTATGTCCCATTTCTTAATTGGAATATGTTAGAAAATTCTTTAATCCGTTAGACTTTATTGCATAAAGTACCGATAAAGCAACATTATTGCTTTTTGCCTCGTCTGGTGGGGGCACCACCTTGAAATCTCGAAATTTCGTTTTTCGTGGAAAGAATGGACAAAACAACATTTTATCCTGTTTTTTCTCGCCTAAAAAGTTGTTCGAGCGCCTAAAAAGTAATTTGTCCACATTTGCAAAAAGAACTGTCCGAACCCAAAAAAACTAACTTAATTAAAATCAAATTTATCTTACAATTAAGCCAACTTATTCTTAATACGTATTGATTAAGAACATATTCACGTACTAAAAATCCCAATAAACCAATACGTTTGAGTTTAAACAGACGCGCTTAATGACAGGGAAATACGTGCGTAATAACATTCAAATATTTTGTTATCGTTGCCACTGGCATTGCAAGTAGGCATTCAAGGTGCAGTCATACGGTTAACGTCCTGAGCTAAGGTCTTCTAAACAATTTTATGTTGCTAAGCAATCGTTGGCTAGCTAATCGTAAAGCTACGGCAATTAAATATGTGAAGGTGACTTAAGAAAGTAAGTGTACACTTAGGTTTAACTCTTCGTCGCTAGAAAAGAGAAAATTTGTTTTCCGTAATTTTATCAAGTTTTATCATAAAACAATGCTAAATGTAAAAGCGTATTATTCTAATGAGACTTACAATTTAATGTTTCGTTTCTGTTTAATTAATGTTATGGTTAGTGGAGTTTAATGCGATTTGCATTCTTTATGAGTTATGCAAGATCTTTATATTGCAAAACTTAAACACTTAAATTACAATAGAGGAGAAATAACAAAGCGGGTTTCATTAAGTCTCCAAATAAAGAGAAATACAAAGAAATTAATATTTAATTACTCATAAACTGTGGCAATAAATGGGAAAACTTTTTATTGATTTTTATAAAAAAAAGGGTAACAGTAAAATTTAATGAGAATCTATAAAAGTTGTCTGTAAAAGAATATGAAGAAACTTATTTCTTTTGTAATAATTTATAGTTAATGTAGGTTAGGATGTGGTTATCACATTTGTATGTGGTATTACATTTGGTTAAGTTGCCGAATGAAAAGAAAATTTGAAGTCACATTTTATGCAATGCGAAAAGGGAAAGTTTTGGTCAAACAGCAAACGCAATTCTTGCAAGTTTCCTGAGTTGAGAAACATTCGCATCATTTTATTACTTTGTATGCAAGTGATGTACGCAGTCATCACTTGGATGACTGAATCATTAAAATCATCACCGCAATGATATGCTCGCCGTATGGTCGTAAATGCGAAGATAAAAGTGACGGTGCTCAGCAGAATCACCATGATCTATCTGTCTGCTGTCGCGACGAGCGCACGGGATGCTTTCATGTCTCTCAAGTAGCGAGTAAAATGTTATTTGATGGCATTTCAAGGGGCCACTGGCCTCGTCACGACTTGCACGCGATCTTTCGATCTTTGTAAAGATTTCTGAATTTGCCTCGAGTTATTTTTACTATTACCTGCTTGTTTCTAGTCCTATGAGTAAGCCATAGGAAGTTAGCAGGTATATCTACCTCTAATTAGTTATATCTTGATCGTTGTATAAAAATATATTGCATATCTCAGACCTAAATTGCCCAATTTGCTCTGAACCTTGGCAAGTTGCTAACCAGATCAATACAAAATGTTATATTAAAGTAGCCTCACTTCTAACTTCCTATCGGTAAATGGTTGTTCTGCAGGTCATACTATAGATTTTTCGTTTGATATGGATTCCCTTCGTTATAACTTTACTCCTAAGGATTTCCTATAAATGTTTGTGAGGTTTGTTGTGTCATAATAAAAGAGATTATATGAAAATCCAGGCGGAGACGATCGGCTGGCGCTGGTCGTCGGGGCAGATCGTGTTTGAATGGCGGTTGCTGAAGATAGACTCGTCGGTGTCGATGGTCTCGCAGGTGAAGACTGTGGGTGACGGACTGCCGGTGATGGCGGATTCTGGCGACGGACTAGCTGATGACAGCGGACTCGCTGGTGGCGGCTGCTGATGTCGGACTAGCAGATGACGAAGGACTGCCGATTGTTGGGAATAGATCAGCAATTTACGACCCCGCGGAAACGCGTGAGTTACGATCTCGGGGTGACGATTTCGACGCCTCAGCATTCGGGATGTTTATGTCTGGATGATTTCGGCGGTTGTTGATATTTGTTCGTTCTTCGCTTAGTGATCGCCACGGGTTCTACTTGCTGTTTCATCATCTTATTTCTTTTTGTCTCCACATACTTGTCTTCTCATGTTGATGTCTCTCCCTTGCAATCCTGTTTTGTTTAATTCCACTTCAAATATATGTAGTATTTAACTGCTTCTAGGTCTGTGTCCCCTTTTCCTGCCTGATGTTTACCTTGTCTTTAAACTCCTTCTCACTCCCGACCGCTTCTCACTCCCGAGTGCGTTTGCAGTTGGTGTGGCAATACTACACCATCTGCAAATGCACTTCGATCTCTTTGATACCTTTTCCATTATGATTAGAGCTTATAATGATCAAAAAGCCAAAGACATCTGACATGAGATTTACTTTTGTTAAGATCTAAATTTACCTTGAGTTATTTTAACTATTACCTGCTTGTTTATAGTCCTATGCGTATGTTATAGGAAGTTTCAGCTACATCTACCTCTAATTACTTATTTCACGATCTCCGTATCACAATAAGTTGCTGAATTTCTGCCTTAGCAAGTGGCCAACCACATATTAATCCAAAGAATTAGATTGAACTACTCTCACTGCTAACTTCCTATCGGCAAATAGCTGTTCTACAGATTATAATATAGATTTTTGGTTTGATATGGATATCCTTGGTTAAAACTTTGCTTCCAAACATTTCCAAGAAAGGTTCTGCTTGTTATTTCACCATCTTTTCGTCTCTTTGTCCCCACAATCTTTTAGAGAGCGACTAAAACGTGACAAAATTTTATAAACCACATAAAAATAAGGCATGTAAATTCCTTGATAGACTCTTAGAAACAATTGCGACTGTTTTTTTTTGTTTTTGTCTAGTGAAGGCCTTCTGAACGTGAAATGCATACTAATTACTCAACTAGGGACCTGAAACATTCCTAGACATGCCATCGAAGAACAAAACCAAATTGTAATGCTCAAAGAATGTCTACAAGTCATTATCTTGCAAATCTGGCTTTGTCGATTCTATTCAAACACAATTTGCATTCTCTCACAATCAGTAAATGCCACATCTCGTATTGAGACTAAATCGTGACTAAATGACTAACAATAAGTCAATCGAATGATGAGTAATTGGGGTTCAGATTGATAATGGTTATTTGACATTAATGGTAGTGATTTCGGCGATTGGTGTTTTAGTGTGCGAATGTAGGTTTTGCGTCGCTGTTGACGTTCGAGCAGCACGCATTTACTCGAACAATGCTCCAAGGCATTGAGGCTGTTATCAATTCATTGAGCGTTATCAAGACTCACCGCTTGTGAGATGATAAAGGCGTCGACAGTAACGATTATCATCCGGTGGACTTTTTTTGTTGGACTCAATTTTGCATTTTATTTCGCATTTAAGTGTTTAAGGCTCGGTTAAATCAGACAAGGGTAAATCAGATCAAATTAGTGTTTGCCAAACTTTTAACATACACATATAATTTCTATTCAGATATAATTCTTAATTTCCGGTCCATTTTCAAGGGTCAGATATTGTCTAGTGATGTTGTCTAATAGTCTAAGTCATGCTAGACCAGTTTTTCTGGTCAACACAAACACTAAATTAGAAGTTTTTATCAGTTTTCAGTGTTCGAAGGATATCCCATGATAAATTGATTCAGACTATTAGTGTAAATCATTTTATTCAGATATTATTCTAATTTCTTGTGCACTTACTTATCTTGGTATTCATGATCATTCTGTCAATTCGTATACATTTCTTCATTCACACATTATTCTAACTTTCCAGTGCAGTTACTTTCGGTGATATTCCATCAAAACCTCATCATGTACCCCATTTCAAACGCAATGTGAAACAGTACTTACCGTAGTCTGCATGTTTATACCTCCAAAGGCACCTTTTAAAACTTAGAATCCATTCTTATATAGCCCGTAATGATAATCTTAACTTTTAATATTTGGTACCCCTTATAGTTTCCACAGAGCTGAGTATAATTAGGTATAAATGAATGGGACAGGAACAGAAACTTTGATAAATTGATTCACTCTATCGATTCAATTTTCCAGTGCTGTTACTTTCAGGTAAATTCCACCAAAACTTAGTTCCTTCTCAAACTTTCGCACATTGCCCATTCGTATAAAAATCTTCATTCAGATATTCTTCTAAATTTTCAGTGCAGTTACTTTCAGTGACATTCTATCAAAACTATCAACTGTACTCCTTCTTAAACTCTAGGGTACGTATATTAGATGATCATTACCCGGAGGGACCTTTTAACTCGTAGTCTCTGATCTGATGTGGCCAATAAGAAAAGTGCATTGATCTAGATTCAATCCAGACTCTTAACTTTTGTATATGTAATTCCTTTGCAGTTTTCTTAGAGCTGATAGTGCAGAAGATAGAACATGATAATTCGATCCAGTCCATTCGTATAGATATCTTCATTCGGATATTATTCTACTTTTGCCGGAATGTGTTCCCCTGAAAGTAACTTCAGGGGAACACATTCCATATTTCATTGTGAATAACCCTATAAAATTCTGTGGGAAACATTACTTATCCTGATATTTATAGACTTTCACTTGGAATATTCACTTATAAATCACATTATCTGGATATATCCTTGAAAGCCTTTCAGACTCAAAACTTGACTATGTTCTGAGGCCCATAAGGTACCAGGAAGGTTTTATGAATACAATTCCAGACTCTAGGAAAGAAAGACAATGTGCCTAATGCCTCGAAAATTCTTGAGCCTCCCCTGAGACTAGTCCGCGCCTCCCAGTTTGGAAAACTCTGCTTTAGACAATGTACTGGTTCCTTTCTGACCACAGGTTCAGGTTGATTTTTGTTATTCAGAGATAGCTCAATTATCCGTGATTTTTACATACATAATTGTTGTCTAATGCATGCAATTTTAAATACCTCTGACCGAATGACACATGTGGGCATTGAAACAATGTCTGCCGTTATCGCTGGCAAGTTGTTTAGCATTATACTCTACGTAATTATTACGCAATGATTACGCAAACTGTAATTATTCGATGTACGTCGACATTATTCGTGAAATAGTAAAAGTTTGAAAGCGGCGTTTGATCGGCGTTTAACTAAACCGTTCTAGGAAAAGCAATTTCAAGGTTTTCACACAAGATACGATCCGGGTAACTGGTTTGTGGTCATGCGGTTATTTCCGTATTGGTCCAACATCAATATTCCAAGAATATTTATTCAGAAATGTATAATTTACTTTTTTGGCCTTCATTCCCAGAAAACATAGATAACTGTAGGTAGTACATGGGTATTCAAACTTTTTGCCGTAACCGCTCCCTCGGTCACTCCAGGGCATTTTTAACTCTCTTCGCAAATGGAGAGGGTATCTATAGGCATCTCGGGGCTGATTACAAGAGGGTGGGGCTTCGTGGTATTTTGGCTCTCTTCGCAAAGGAGGGAGATACAAAAAATATATAACCACAGTTCTGATGAATTAGTCAGTCGGCCCTCCTGCTATAGTAGAACAAAATTCAAGATGATTAATAATTTTAAAAGTGGATAAAAACCTTATTATCCACTCTTAATATTATTTAGTATTTACGTTTAACATTTAAAACACTAAACACATATAATTGAATCTTTAAGGAGTGTATTTTCTTAACATTCGATTCTCAACTGAAATAGGAAAGGAATTTGAATGGATCAATATTTTATCGTTCTATCATGGATTGCTGGAGGTGATCGAAACCAATTTAATATTATGCACAATCGTGATCGACGATTGCAATCAGTATACCACAGCAATGAAATGTTCCATGCATTGTTGCAGCTGCATTGTTCGTGATTTGCAATTACACACCTCACAAGCAGCGTATGAAAAACATGTTTATTATCCAAGCTGCGCAGTAAAAAAATATTACCAGGAATTTATTCAATTTATGTTTTTCAATTCTGTGAAGTGTCACTAATTTATCACAGTTTCATTATAATATATGCACGTTCATTTTTCTGCTAACAAACGAGTAAATGTAAAGTTCGTCCATTGATTGTAGTTTCCAAAATATGATATTCATACAATAGATTAAATGGGATTGGATGAGAGAGATGAGAGTATAAAATAATAAAGACGTGACAACTTCTGACCGCACAACCGAAGTGCAATAATATATACATTTTTTCTCATCTGTAGTGCCATATTCATCATCAACTTATACCAAAAAAGAACATAAATGACCAGGAAATGGGGCATAGATAAACTAAATGAAAATACAACAAAACTTCAATACCAGCAATCTTCAGAGAACTAGAAGAAAAGTACGTAAATTCAATATGCAATATAATAAGAACAATCGAACCAAAAAATTCTATGAAGAGATGAAAAGGAACAATAACAAGAGGAAAAGCAAAAGTAAACGCAGTAATAGAAAATGAAACCGGAAAATTAGCAGACACGGAAACAGCAGAGAAACAAATTTGGAAAGACCATTTCCAAAAACTGCTAGTAGATGGAAATATAGCAGATGAAAGACTGTGATATAACCAACTTAAACGCAGAAAACATTGAAATTGAAACAGAAGAAATTGTAAAAAATAATAGATCAATCAAAAAAATGGCATAGTACCAGGAAAAGATAATATAATCTTTTCCTGGTACTATGCCATTTTATATATAATATAAAATATGGCGGTGAAGAACTAAAGCTGCAAGTAGCTAAAATAGTTCAAACCATATGAAACCAGAAAGAAATCCCCGGGAAATGGGCAAAAGGAAAAATAATTACAATACACAAAAACGGAGACAGACAGAAATGTCAAAATTATAAGAGAATAATATTGCTGAATACTGCATACAAGATCTTAACAATTACTTCTTCTGCTTCCTTCACCCGCCTTGTCGCTGACCGGGCATAGGCCAATGGCCTGTCATTCGTCCAGAATTTTTCTGGGTAACTATGAGCATATTAATTCCCATTGGGTAGTTTGCTAGCCTTGCCCGGGGTGAAGATATTCTATACTTCTATAACGGAAACCGCAGATGTTAATGTGGTTGTCGGAGCGAGTAGAGGTGTTATTGTCACGACCAGGATTTGAACTGGACCCCCTGCGTGATAAGCAGCGATCTTACCAACTGGGCTACTACGCTCTATAATAACATCAATTACTTGGCAAAGCTCACAACATACCTAAAGGTGGGAGAATACCAGAATTGTTTCACGAAGGGAAGATCAACGGCGGAAGCCATACACTCGTTAAAACAAATGGTAGAAAAAGCAAATAAAGTCAAAGATGATATATTGAAATTGAAAAATTGTAATTTAAAATTCATGTGCAAAAAAGTTTAATTTTACATCAAAAAGTACACACATACCAACAGTTTCAGTGCCACTGATCATAGCATTTAAATATTTAAAAGAAAGAAAAGAAAATGTGAAATATATGTATATATAATTGCTACTATTTGCTGTGGAAGGCAGTTTGTGGCAGTTAAGGCAGACGCCACATAGGAGATGACTTTCTAACGAGTTAATAATATGCGCAATTATTCTGAACTGTTTGAAGAGCCGATTTCTCGAGGGCATGAGTCACACGTATGAATTAATCATGTACAGATTGGCGAGTTGTGGCTGACCTTTGTTTTGACGCGTTCTTTGTGCCATGTCAATACCGTTACTTAGTTTGAAGCAATTTATAACGAAAGTATTTTTACTGGGACTGACCTAGGATTGGTTTTAATACATGTTACTATATTGTTCTTCCTAAAATAAGGTTGAATAAATATCATTTTGTATTCATTAAATTTTCATGGATATAGGACGATTTGATATAAAAATAGATTTTATAACTGGCCACTACATAGTCAGATATTGGAGCTATTTGTAGAGTAGTAGAATGTAGGCCACCGATCGGTACCTCGCAGTCGTTTTACTCTTTTACCATGTATGATTGGTTGCTATATTTGCAGGCTATTTCTAGGTTTGACATACGTGTGTTATTTCACTTCAATTTACGAGTGGGCAGAGAAACAGATCTGTCGTATACAAAACACTATTTTAATTATTAATTTCCTCTGCGTGTTAGCTAATTTAGTAAGTTTCTAGATTTATTACTATAATTACTCCTTACTATAAATTTATGGCGATTACAGTAAATTTATGTCAAGTAGAAGTATCATCAATCATATTTATGACTGAATTATTGTAATAACCCAGAAGATAATCTGTTTTATTTACAAATAGAATATGTCCAGCCATGTGCCGCAACGGTGACTGCTGACCGCAAAATCGAGTGGTCGAATCTCGGCGGATATAGACCAAAATAATTTCTTTATCTAATCAAAAATGTTGGCCTTTAATATGATTAATAACATTGATAAAGGATTTGAATATTATCGAATTATCAGAGTCGATGTTAGGCAAACAAAAATTTAGAATATGTCGAGATAATAACCATAGTTATGCTTAAGACGTTGTCTATATTGCTAGAGGTTGTTCTGATGGAACTCAGAAAGTGAAATTACTGGGAAATTAGCATTTTAAATTTAATTATGAGAATCACATCGAAGAAACAATTCGATTCATACTAATCATGTTACACATTCAGGATTTTGTTATATACTTATTGCAAGTAATACTTTATAATAATGAAACTAGTACAGTTGGATTCTGCTATTTGTTTGCTACTTTTGGTGTGCTAAAACTCGTCTAGTACCCCAGTACCCCATAGTGGCACTTTATCTCAGAAACTAGATCATTATGGCCAGATACGTATACAATTATGACAGTTTTTGATGAATAAAAACACTTTTTTCGCAGTTCTACAAATATAATTTATTTTTGTACAATGTACATTTCGGCTTTCGCCATCATCAGGTACTGAAACCAGAAATTACAAAAATCAGCTTAAATACTAAGAGATACAATGTTTTTGGTGAGTGGGGTGTTTATCGTAATGTCTGTGTGGTCCTTTGGCAAAGTTTATTGTGAAAAAAGTGTTTTTATTCATCAAAAATATATTCAACGTGTTCTATCAACAAGTGACAGAAGACTTTCAAATAATTATGACAGATTTTTGATTCGCTCCACAAGCATTGAAGAAAAGAAAATCGCAGACATACATATTATTATTAGTTATTTATTTAGTTTGTTTTTTGGAATTTTTTGATGTTACTAACCGGTGCTTCACTCTTCTACTTCCCGAGAAATCCACTATTTATGTCGCCTTTTAGATACTCTCGTGTAAAATGATAAACTTTGATTGCGAAGAAAAGCGCAAAAATCGCGAACTTACAATTTGTATTGACTTGGGTCAACTGAGTGACATACATAAATCATAGGTGATTCATTCAAAAACCTCCCATAAAAAACGCTAACAAATAATTATAGTCTTTGTAGGCATATTCCTTCGATATCAGCAACTCTCCGTGTTTTTTACGAATAAATGCAATTCTCTAATTGATAATTCTCTAATTGAACGAAATCTTAGCCCAATGAACTCTAAAGATTTTTATAGAGCGTCGGAAAGGTTGGTTTGTTAACAGTTTTGTGGATGTAGGGTTTGGGGATACATATACATTTTAATAGCATAGAATAAAATTAGTTTTGTGTTGTGTGCCCGACTTTGGAATGTTAACAATTTTGCTGGTAATTGATTTTTAGTGATTGGCTGTGAAATTGATCACTTTAGCGTACGTGAATCAAATTTAAAGATACCCCTTATGGGTAGATTATTAAAAAGAAACAAATCGATGGTTTATTGAAATAAAATTCATGTATTTCATTTTATTTCAGTCATATCAGTTGTTTGAAAATCTGTACATTGGAAGTGACAAAATAATTTCAGGACCTTAGCTTATGCTGTTAATTAATGTTCCACATGGGATATGAACCATCGTATATATTCGGAATAAGTTTCTGGTTCTCATGTACCTCAACCCGAAAACCACGACTGAAAAACCGTCATGGAAACATCAGTTTTAATTTTTTTATAATTTAATATAAATAAGGGCCTGTTGCTGTTTTGCAATAAATATTATTATTATAAATAAGGTATGCTGAGAAGTTTGTCGCGTAAACTCCGGTTTTATTTATAAATACGACATGCGACGTTTAAAAAAAATCGGGTTTTCAGAAAACCTAATCAGTAGTTTAAATAGTACAGTTATTCCAGAACTAGTGTTTTTTGTTTGCAACTCGAGTTTTGCAATACTTATATGAAGGTATCGTTCAGATATTTCTTTTATCGTCATTTTTGTTTGGTTTTTTGAAGTCCTGTGCTTAAGACATTTCTGTTTTCCTTTCTTTAACAGATTTGATAGTTGTACCCAGTTTGTTAATTCCAAATAGTCACGTTTCTGTGGGTAAAACAAATATTCAAAAAAACACGATACTTGTTTAGCAATAAATGTCAATATCTTTGTTGTATTACTCACATATCAAACGATAGAATTAATTCAAAATGTCCAGGTATTAATTAATTCATGTCAATAATTGTTATAAGCGACTTAGTTTTATGTTTGTAGTAGACATGTCAAAAAATATCGATATTGATAAATATCGATATATCGGCCTCAAATATCGTTATTTATTGATAATTTCATTTTCCATAATATCCATATATACATATCGAAATTTTTAATATCGTAATATCGTAATGATTGTAACGTAACCGCCTTCTGAGAAGTATTCTGAGCAGAATTGGCAATACTTCTTTATTGGGCCACATTTTAGATTACATATAATAATTTTTAATCCATTGATTGAAATTGATTGGAATCATAAGATTAAAATCAACATCGATTTTTTGCTAGTATTGCAATTATAATACTACCATTTTTATGTATTATTCCAATTATTATATTTGGTGGAAAGACTAATAGGTGTATATATGCATTATTATTAGTACTAGTTTAAATATCGATTTTCGTCGTTATCATAAGATTAGGAACACTGCTGTAGCCGGTGTATGAGTATGAGATTCCATGTTAATTTATGATCACTGCAGCTTGTTGGGAACTGTAATTAGTCCTGAAACCCATATACAGATGGCGCTCCTTTGGAATTTCGATTTGATCGATATTTATAATATCGATATTTCCAAGACGATATTTCGATATCGGTATATCGAAAACTTGGAAATATCGGTTTCGACAAATATCGATATTTCATCAACGTCTGACATGTCTAGTTCGTGGCGTTACATCTTTGCAATATGCACTTCGACAGTTTTTTGGCGTCCTTAACGAATGAAGTTTACACACTTGAATTTATCCACGTTATCGTTATCGTTCAAGGTAAAAAAATATATGACTAATCGATTATAACAAAACTGAAAAATGTATATTTACTCCAGATTTACATATGATAATCAAATTCATCATCAGCTTTTTCTTTTATCCTGATTTTTTTATGGCTTGGGGTGTTCGTATCTCGAATAAGCACCATGCTTTAATTTAAAATGTTATTACAATTGGAATTTCATTTTTAACTGCCTCAGTAGAATGTCTACATATCCAACATGTTGTTGAAATAATTATATTGTAATTTATGCACGACGCGTTGTGTTTGCATCGTGTTTGTTATAATAAGTTGATGGGCTGCAAAAATTCGAGTTGAATCCGTGCCACATTTTCCCCACATCCGTCTCCGCATCACATTATTGAACATGAACATTTCACAACAAAATAGAAAAGAAATCCAGTGCATATTAATGCCACTGATTGTGAGTGACAGACTGATCATTATTGTAACCAGTCAAGCATTGCGAGCAAAAATGCCAAAATCGCCAGTTGGGAAATGCCGCAAACAAGCGCGACTACTTCAACAACCGTTAGCATTCAAAGAATTTTAATAATTTTAATTCTTTATGCAAATGCTCAACGAATTGCAAACACAACACAAAGTTAATGTGTATCTGAAACTTTCCAATGTGATCAAATACGGATATTAGCTTAATTACGTCTCTTTGCAATATTTATATTTGTATAAAGTGCCTTTGAGAGATGTTTTCACATTGACATTGTAGGATGTTCGACATATATAGACATAGTTTCGATATGGGTTAATATGTTGTGCTGATATTGAGCGAATATACTTATCAAACGCTATCTTATCCTGTGTTTATTCACGCTGGGAATAAATAAATCAGGTGGCAGTTATATTTGCATAGGGAACTCAATACAAATATTAGCCAAATGTAATTTCGAATAGATATGTCACATATGATTTTGTATGACTTGAGTCATAGTTATTTATGTCTAAATTTGTGGGTGTTTAAGGAGATCAAGGTTTTTACATTAATATTGCATTTGTAACCTGGTTAAAGAACACAATTGCATCTGTAAAATATAGGAAACTATATCTAATCGTAAGGAATGAATATTTAGTTGTTGTAGGTATTAGAAGCCTATGCTATCGTACATGAAATTGCCTACCTTTCATTGGCTTGGTAGGCATATCAACAATATTTATATATTTCGCGTCTTTTTATCACATATTTTAACAAATTTGTAATGGTGATATTGAAATGAATAATACACCAATAGATAAACTATTCACTTTAGAAGTCAGAAGTTACACGTTTTTCATATCCGACATAGAGTTATCACTCCTGTGATCTTAACACAATAAAATAATAAACCAGCACCATTTTTAATGGGGAATTACATTGGAAAGTACTACTTATTAAACCGTATTGAAATTAACACCGAATGAAATTAACACCGTTTCTTGCAAATTTAAAGACATATGCATTGGTGCTAAGCACTTTAAGATAGCTCAAGTTTAACTATATTAAATATGCAAATGAAAATATAATTATTTCCATAAAGAATACATGGGGACGATATAAAAATCCAAAAGAGGCGTTTGGCAGGAGGGTTCGGCGGTACTTTTTTCTACAGGCTGATAGGCAATTTCAAGACCATTCTAAATTTGTTTTTGAAGTTAGAACAATGTTTGCTATTTTATATTAAATTTTAAATATAACGTATGAACGATTTCAACATGAAAACATGTTGCCATGATAACGGATTTATGACCAGGCTCTCGAGACGGTTTCGCTGGCTTCAAATCCTCAGCAGGTTACAGCAGAGATTGCTTTGTATATGCCATTTTTCATCAATTCTCGATTAAATTTACAAATATTTGTTGGCACTATAGTTAATACCATTAACTCCATCTTTCATTTTTCACAGTAGACAAATAAATTGATCAAATAAGACTCGCCAAGACAGACTGTCGAGGAAGTGTCAGATTTGGGTTTATATAGGAAAAGTCCGGCGGCGGTCCGAGGGGGTCTGAGCTTTTTATTAGTTGAGACCCACTGTTGAGAAGAGGTACGTTACCTGAAGGGTGCATACGAGAGATTGTCAGAAGGTATGTGATGACGATGAAAGATGAGATTAGTGAAGCCGAAGAAACAGTGAATTCAGGTGTTACAAATTTGGGTACCGGGTACAGGTAATAGAAACAGCGTGGTTGGAAGGATCATAAAATGAAGAAGAAATATAATTTGGAATATTATGAATGAGACATAATTTAATATCCAAAAAGAAGAAGTATAATTTGTTTTTCAAAGAATGAGGCCCTAAGGATGCCTCTATGTGCATCTTTATAATGCCATGATTTCGAGTGTTAATGGTGTAATTGATAAATGTTGAATGTTGTAGAAGAATAATGTGTGGTTGTTTAAATAAATTCACACTGTTGATCTTCCCACTAGAATGCCTGGGAGGACACATAACGAGATTTTTCAATGATACCAAAGTAGAATTAGTGTAAATCTTTAAACTTTTTTTATTGTCATATTTTTATTACAAATATTCTCAAATACATAGTTCTTTCCAAAACTTTAACATTTGTCAAATATCATCTAGTAATAATATAACCAATCATAAAGAACGACAACAATGTGAACATGAATCCATCAAACCTATATCATTCTTCTATCATTCTCCCCAATCGTCATCCTCATCTTCCGTGTCCAATCGCCCTGGTGCCTTTCCTTCCTCCTTCTACCCACACTTCCATTTGTTCACATTCTTTCACCAAATGATCCCATGTGTCTCTCCTTCTATTACACATAACATACTTTCTATATTCCTTGAGCAGTCCAGCCAAGTCGCGCAGTGGTATGGTCGATGACCACTGTCCATGAAGTCCCGCCGGGTTCGATCCTCGGTGGGGATGCATATTAAAGTGAATTCTTCTTATCAATAATGTTAGCCTCTAATATACCATAGCAGTCGATGTTCGGTAAAATAAAATAAAAAATTCCTCGAGCATCTATGTTTTCCTTTCCCTTTTCTCAGATTTACATTTCCCTTGTAATTAAGCGTTCCTCATTCCCGAATTATCTCTTCATTTCATATTGTGACACCCTCCAGATTACCTGAACCTTCTTATAGCCAAGAACGTCAAAAAGTACTCGTGGTATTGATACTTATCGACTTTTATTGAC
Organism: Mimaenictus wilsoni; assembly: GCA_027575185.1. Classification (NCBI taxonomy): domain Eukaryota; kingdom Metazoa; phylum Arthropoda; class Insecta; order Coleoptera; family Staphylinidae; genus Mimaenictus; species Mimaenictus wilsoni. The sequence goes on from JAODAC010003633.1 coordinate 19,749, forward strand.
ACTTTAAATCTCGATACTTTTCGATAGTATCGAATCATTCATTTTCAATACTTTTTGACATGCCCCTACATTGAGGCTCTCTGTTGCGCACAATCACCAATTATGATGGTAATTGTACTCTGAGCGACAGATTCGTCCTCGGTGCTGCGTTCGTTATTTTGAGAATATGGATATTCAATTATTAAATTATGTTATGTCATATTATGCCTTCAAATACAAACAAATTATAATTCGATCAATACATTAGTAATGAAATCAGTCGATACTTACTGCTGAAGTATCGATACTTTTAAAGTTTCATGAATTCTAAAATTATTATAAATTATTTCATTACTGCAATTATGTAAATACATGTTAATATTATGGAATGAAACTTTCCACTAGTTCTTGTTTTCACCGATATTTATCAAACAAAAAATTCCGTATTGAAGTATCGATACTTCGTGAAAAGTTATAGCTATGATTATATATACTGCCCCCAATCTTTCCCCGTCTCTCCCGGAGATATGTACCCTTTCATTGGCATACCTTTATTCAACATCCTCTTCAACCATCTCTCCAACCACCCAACTGCTTCAAATACGTCGACTTGACTATAAAACAGTGAAAAACAAACAGTGTTCCATCCATTTAAAAGATAACATCTCATAGACCGACTCTATGAAAACCAGCCTCGGTTTTATTAAATTGTAAATTGTCCCTAATCGCAATAATTTGGGCAAATGTCCTTAAAATAAATGGTAGTAGTTTTTTTAAATAAAACAATGTAAAATAAGTAGAAATACAAAGTACAAAATTATTCATTTAAAATAAATTACAATTGGTATATGGTAACTTTACTGAAACTACTAAATAAGAAAACAAGTAAAAATAAGAAAATAAACGTTCAAAGGTTAAGAATTTTTTTGCATTATTACATTTTAATTTATAAACAATTCAACAGAAACAAAGGTTTAACCTGAACCTAGTATATTTATGGGAAATTCACACACTTACACACACACACATACTCACACACACACACACACACACACACACACACACACACACACACACACACACACACACACACACACACACACACACACGCGCGCGCGCGCACGCATACGCACACGCACACGCACACGCACACGCACACACATACACATACACATACATATACACATACACATACATATACACATACACATACACATACACATACACATACACACCCACACCCACACCCACACCCACACCCACACCCACACCCACACCCACACCCACACCCACACATACACATACACATACACACCCACACCCACACACACACATACACATACACATACACACCCACACCCACACACACACACATACACACACCCACACACACACACACACACACACACACATACACAAAACAAACGCTTTTTATAAATGGTGTGAAACAAATTATTATCGCTGTTTAAATTTACACCACAATGTAAAATAATTCACATTACGAAATTTAACACGCCCATGAAAATCATATTTAAAGATGAAAATGAGTTTAATAGAAAGTGAAAATATGCTGGCGCTGCGCTGGATGTGAAACTTGGCAGCCGTTTTGTGTCCTTGCTAATTACTTCCAAAACTTGCATACGTTGAAAGATTCAAGTAAATCCATGGTTTAAATGGTGAATAGATAACGACTTGAGAGTGGCGTAGTTCGAGTGAGTACAAGAGTGTACATGTACAGTATGGCTTGATTGCTTGATGTTGCAATTGATTTTCAGAGTGATTGTAATTACGACGAGGAGTGCCTAACCTTTGGCGAACGCAACAGGCAGAACAAATGCTCTGGCTGTAACTCGTGCCGCTTACAGAAAAAATGATTGCTTGCAATTGGATAGAAAAGAGAGAAAAACGACGATGTGGAAATTATGCGTTTTTAGTTGGGCAAACATGGCCTAGAAATATATAAATGGAGAGTGATTTGGTAATTCGAGTTGAAAATTAACCAGTAGGAAGATAGCAGAAACATACAGCACAATAGTTTCTATTAAAAATTATATAAATTAGTGCAAACGGTTTTTAAGTTTTGTTTAATTTAAGCATTTAAGGTAAATTACTTATTTTAACGTGCTTGATAGGTATGTCACCATTTATAAACAGTATTATTTAATTATATCAATTAGTTTTTGATATGATTTAATTGAAAATTGTTTGGTATTTCATAAACAATTTATCCAAGTTTGTATACGTGCAGCGTATAATTTTAATACTTCATAAGTCATAGATTAACAATGATCAAATTTTTACTGGAAAATTGTCATTATTACAAATGAAAAATTTACATTGTAGTGGTATTTTCTTCAGAAAAAAATCTTCATAAAACTGCGCAAATGACCATTTTTTAATAAATTGCTGCTCACTTGTTAATTTAACGACACCACTGACTTTTTATTATTACGGAGAACCGTAAAAAACGTAACTTTACCCTTCATAAAAGTCCTTAGTTAACTAGATGGTATTTAAATATGTTTGCCTATATTTATACTATTAACATATGTTCAGCGCTGTGATGAGCTGATTTCTGATCACCATTAATATTTGAATTTGGCGTCCGCGAGTACGTGTGTTGCAAGTCTTGTATGTGTATTCAATACATGTCTGTTAACTTTACCGCCTTTCAGGTGGTCTATCGCCTGTGTCCTGTAATTTAGAGCTCGTGGTTATAATCGCGAGTGGAAATAATTAACAAAATAAAAGACGCGACACGCGTGAACACCATGTACTGAAAGGGCGTTTAATCTAAAAAGGAAAGAACACGTGAGGTGCATGCAGGGGGAGCTGGGTGTGCGTGGGAGAGAATGAAGAGTAAATGAAGAGAGACCGAAGTTGTAATATGGTGAAGGAGCAAACGTGGGTAATTAAAGACCTACTGATAGTCGAAAAGACGATCCCAAGGTGCATAGTCAGTAGAATGTATGTAGAAAAGTATGAGAGGGTTGCTAGACATGAAAAATGTCTGAGGGGTTGTGTGATGAAAGACTGGTGAAGAGTATATGAGAATGGTGCGTTAAGAAACAAGACAGTAGATCAACTACTCCAAGAAGGTGTTTCAGAACTGCATGTCAACAGGGCAGAAGGAGAGGTAGACCACCAAGAGCGACAGGGGAGAATTGTGGGGAGTAACTAAAAACTGTAAACGATGGGGAGACGACCAGCTTATATAGAGGACAGTCGACGATTAAATGTGGTGGAAGAGAGATTGATAGCAAGGTGAGGGTCAGAGGAGCGATGTGGAATGTGAATGGGAGTGGATTATGTCAAGCAGTATGTGCAATGTGAAAAATTGCTTTTAAAATTTCAATTATCCCCATAAGAAATGCATTTCGCCGTTACAAATCACCTTCCCATTTTTAACCGGTGATTTCCATCTTTTTTTCCCATAGGCGAATCTAAATATATTTTTACATTTAAGCTAGTCCTAAGTACTATTTAGATATGTGATGTTCATATTTATATGAGAATTAGAACAGTGAAATAACTGATGAGGTGAATAATTTATGATAATTTGAGATTCCCGAGTCGGTCGGGTTTAAGTGGTCGATTGTAAATCGGGTCTCGACCCAAGGAAGGAAATTGTTCATCTTGTATGACATTTAATCACGAACATCGTGATCGACTAATTAAACTACATCTGCAGTTTTAAAAATGAATAATTTTTTGGTGATAAGTTTTGAAATATTTCTAATACAAAATCTATAACGCTATCATCTAACCACTTGCCAAAAAGGTTATATTTACACCAAACTTCGCGATTTTCTGGTTTGGGCAAGTAAATTCCAAAGAGTGATAGGGTCCAACATGTTTTTAATAGTTATGCGCAAATTTAAAAATATACTTAAACTGAGTTCGGATGAATACGTTTTGCTAATGCTTTTTAAATGTTTCATTAGATAAAGGAGAGAGATGCATAGGCAATCATTTCCAGCTTCACATACCAGAAATCAAGTTGTGCATTGAGTCAATGTGATTGAAAATTTCTTATAAAAGCACTAATACCTGTTTAATTTATGATATTGTTTCTTATTATATTATCCCATCATGATTATATAACCCTGACTGGTATAAATCACAAGATTTCTGAAAATATATATTTATACACCAATAAATTCTGCTTTTAGAGGACGAGTTCTGGTTCAGACGTTTTTTTTTGTTTGAGCAAGTGATCAGCAGTTGTTGTTCTGCTATTGTTGTAAACCGATGGCTCTGGGAAGATTTAATCACCAAGCCACTGATAATGTCATAAGCTAAGTTTACAATATTTCATGTTTTGGGACGTCTTGAGTGCAATTTTCCCTATTTTTTATGTATGACGCCAAGTTGTTTAGTCTATCCCTAAGTTTATACATTATTTCGGTAAAGTGGAGAAATTCGTCACATTTCAATAATCTCTGGGCTGTTAGGAATTAAATATACGAATACGACAAATCCAAGATGCCCAAAGATTGAAATGGTTGACGCGACGGGCTGGCGCCTTGCATACGTCTGGTTTTTGTTACCCTTTCCGGGTGGTCCATATGCGTGTGTACCATAAGTTTGGCGAATATATCGGCTCGCCTAGATACATCCAGAGATCGGACACACCCGCAGAGAGAGAGAGCCACCGTAAAACAGAGTGCGACTGCATGCATAGCAATGCGCTGGTTAGGGCGGCATCAGCCTCACCACCTAGATATAAGAGTATCGTAAAGGAAGTGGTGGTACCGAGATGAGGGTTGTGTGTGGGCGGTACACCCCAGCTTCTAGGTTTAGATTTTTACAAAATAAAATCAGTTATCCGAACGCCGAATGAGTTACTTCTCATCATCTTAACCTTCCTAAACGCTCAACACAGGCAGCTGGTAGCTGTCGACCTGATTTCTTCCGATTCTGGACGTTTAAAGACTGCATGTGGGCCCAGTGCGTTCACCGCGCTATCGTCAAAGGGTCGCCACTCAGTACACGTCCCCTTTCTCTCCGTTGCAAATACACCACTGATCGGAACCTGGTGGGTTCACCGCGCCATCATCCAGGGCTGCCGACGTTGGTTCGCGTACTTCTGTACTAGGACCATTTTCTGCACGTAAAGAATCTGTGTTCTGCTGAGTCGGTTTCAGAAGCAGCCCTAACCGGTCAGGAATTACGTTCCATCCAGACTCTTATATTATATATTATTCTGTGGGTCCACTTACTGTGGTGCCGTCGTCTCATTTAGCTTGCCATTTACTCAGCATGTCTCTGTTTTCTGTTTTGTTAGTGAGGAGTGGTTCTGTGGTTCAGAAGTTATTATTTTCCAATGTAATGTTCCCTTAAAGAGTTGGTTTTCATGATCAATATGTATTTTATCATTATTTACCAGAATTATCAATGATAAAATTACCTTCCCTCAAATATGAGTCAATAATGGACACCTGTAGTAATTTTGCAATACATTGGGAAAATTTATCAGTATGAAGACAGCAGAAACATCTATAACGATATTCGTCACAAATAAATCGAAATTACTGTGTAGTGGATCGTAGTCCGGATGCAATATATGAATTATATCTAAGTCTTTCAATTTAGAAACGCAACACTAGATCGGGGTATCTTAACGTGGGAGTTAATACGAGTGTCGGAACTCTGCCCAAACAGTGACTATCAAGTTTAGAACCAGACTGAATACATTTTCATAAACCCAAAAACAAGCTTACAAAAATTCCTACTCTATGCAATTCTACACATGGGGATAGAGAGACGAACTACCTACTAGTCGCGTGCGAATGGCATCGATGCATAAACTTGAGAAACTTATCTTGTACACAAAATTCGTGTGGGAAATAACTAATTGTAAGTTGAAAACCTATCCTGAAAACCCAATTTAAAGTAAACGTCGCGTCGCCACGATCAACCCTGGACTTCTTGCCCTAAGATTGAATATATAAGGAATAAAGATCTATCTTAAACAAAAATATCGAAAACGATAACTACTATCAACGCAGCTGAAAAAACTCTAAACACACATTCACATTCACACGATAATTAAAATTTCAAATCATTCATATCACAATTTTACAATAAATAAGACAATAATCACGCACACAACAACTGAAAGTCGCCTCTATTAACTTTTAACAAACATTTATTTTTAATTACTCACTTTTACATGCTCATTCCGTATGTCAAAATTAATTTGCAGTAACAATTAGCGTTTCTATATCTCTCTCAACCATAAAGAAAATATTCAGAATAGAAATCATTAATATGAATGGTGTTACTTTTGCTAAACTTTTACTGTATGCTCGAAAAGCTCGTAATCATAATCATATCACACTTGTCTCTCACAAGCCTCATCTTCTATCCTGTCTCAAAATTACATCTTGTCACAAGTTGCATTTCGCCTGCATTCAACTCTGATGATTATTTAATGGTGCTCTGAGTGCACTGTAAGTGGAACGAAGTTGTAGAAAACTTTTGCAACGCATGAAGGAAGCACGAATAATAAGGAAGTGGTATCAATGGTCACTGCTTATTGGTGATTTTATATAAGTCGAATTTTAGTACACGATTACATAAATACTTTCTTGAGTTGTTGGTTTGATAGAGTTGATGAAACAATTGTGGTTGGATAATTTCATAATAAGCGCAATTTTATGGAGATGGAATGGAAGGGATATTTTTTACGAATATTTATACTAATGCCTGGTTTTAATTGCAGATAATTCGCGTTTATAATCGAAGGATTATAATGATATCATCACAGTCGTGGCAGTCTGTAAACAAGTTTAGCTAATCAACGTAGGATGTGATTATGGTCCTTATAGTACGAAATTTATCGGGTAAGTTAATATTTATAAGCCCTCATTACTTGGAGATTTTAGTGAATCTCCATAAAGTAATGAATTGAACCATCTTTTTATAAGTCTTATAAAAGTGGTAATTACATCATATAATATTACAGCAAATAAAGTCATATATTTGTTGTCATTGGCCGAAACGTTTCCGTATATTTACAGCCTCAGATTCAGAGGCGTATCCGTCATGCATCGAATTACGGTTTTTGCAAATTATCACCGCGAACGTCACACCGTGTCGACGTAATCACATACGGATATTTCGTTCTGTTGCATCGAAAAATATATGGATAATTTGTGCACATTTTAATGTTGGAAATAGGACCTACCGGCTTGTAATGTAGCCAAGCCATATGACCACAAATACAGAGAGTAACCAAGTGGAAATTGTGCAGATTAGGCAATGAAATACACCATCCTAATGTTTCCGGAATGTACCGTTAGTGTAACGAGTATACTCAGCCAACTTCATCATGATGATAAATATGACACTGCAGACACTACACCCAGTGTTAGGTTTATCATCCTCTAAAATGACCTAATACACAGATTCCCAAAGTGTTCTGGTATCAGACTTTAACTAAATGTGTGCTCAGTAGGGATGTCAACTTTTCACGAAGTATCGATGCTTTTGATACATTCGATATCCAAGACCCCTGTGAAATTAGTATAAATCTCCGAAAAGAATTTTATTACAGATTTCCATAAGAAAATAATAAAAATAAAAATTGAGCGTACCCCTTCTCCTTTACATATGTTGTTTATATGACCCGAATGAGTACAAATTTCGAGAGATTCATTTTTTGACTGTGCAAGTGCCCTATACTGACGATTGTACCATTATAATTGGTGGTTATGATTAACAGATGACCTCAGTGTAGGGGCATATCAAAAATAATCGAAAATGACTGATTCGATACTATCGATAAGTATCGGAAATTAAAGTATCAATAAAAGATGATAAGTATCGACACGTGGTATCGATACTTTTTTTGACATCCCTAGTGCTCAGTATTCATATTTATTCAAAGTCTTTGAGTACCCTTCAGAAATGCACCCTAATCCAATATAAGCAAACTAAAATATTCAGTCGTACGTGCTTCCTTCTTACACTCTCCTACTCCCCTGTACCACTCTTTGGGAAGCACTGTTAGCAACATATTACTCTCCGACAGTTCTCACGTATATATAGTATAATAGCAATAATGAAGAAATGATTCCTCACTTCCATTCCCCTGCAGCAATCTGTGATTAATAATATAAATTCATTTTGCAGTTGCATTCCTCCTCTTAGTTGCATTAAGCGTAACTGTAAATCATGCTGCATCCATTCCGACAACCACAAGCTCGGCCGCAACGCGTACCGTCATAACGACGGCGGCACCGCCGACGACGACGACCGAAACCGAGCCCATTGCTACAAACTTACCGCCTGAAGACAGTTCGTCGACCATAACGAGCAATGAGGCGCAGCAGGAAGTCACCGCCAATCGCACGGAGAATGCGCGTGCGCTCGATCTCGACATCAGCAAGTACACTTCGCTGGACTTCCACAACAAGGTCTACGATCTGCAAACGTCGCCCGAGAACGAACAGTTCATACCGCATGAAGTGTCACGGGTACACACTACATTCCGCACATCATTCACTTCCCAAAACCCCAATGAATATGCAAATTTTGGGGACTATGAACTGACAACTCCGACTTCCAGCCTTTTTGATGCCAAGCATCAGGAGGTGCAAAATGAGATTAAAAAGAAGTTAGAGATCGAGGAGAATGTTGAACAGGCGGAAAAGCCTTTGAATCAGAATAGAGAGAATCAAGATAAAGACAGTGGCGATGAGAACGAAGATGAAGATATCGTGAAGCATAACACAACTAATTTGGATGTCTTGAAGTATGCTAATGTTCTTGCTGATATGGATCTCAGGAATAAAACATCAATTCATAAGAATCAGGAAATTGAAAAAGGTTTGAAGATGTCCTACGAGAGTGTCTACAATCAAACCGATCATAACTATAAGGTCCACAGTGCAAAAAGTCCGCTTTTGAACAATAAGATAGAAAATGATAAAGCCATCAATATTTCAAAACGTGGATTTACAAAGACCTCGGTTGGAGACTCTACAGAATCATCTAAAGAACAAGATCGTTCTAATTTAATTCCAACCCTAGAGACATCTACGAACAACGAGCAATCCCAACAAGAGAATAATATTTATCCGGTATTGGTCCCGGTACCTTTAACTACAGCATCTCCGATTAACAATTCTCCTCCAAATATTGAACATTCGCCTGATAGCTCCATTGATGGGACAACTGATGTAACAACAATTGGGGCAACAAATGGGCCTGAGGAGCAAACAACTGTAGATTCTCTTCCAACTTCGACCAAACAAGAGACAAAGATGTATGAAATGACTGAGAAGGACTTTGCCACCACTTCTGAAGCCGCCTTCGAAACGCATGTTTCCGAGGAGAAGTTTTACGAAATGACCGATACCCCAACAGCAACGACGACAGGTACAACGGAGTTCGAAACAATTCCGACAACAACCCTCCTCTCAACACAAGATCCGTTTGGATTTGTTGGACAAGAGGTAACTTTAATTCCTAGTACCGAAGACTATAGTGGGACAACTATCCTTGAAACTACGGCAAGTGTTACGGAGTCCACGACTATAACGGAACCTACAACTCTACAGACGGAAATTATTACTAGTCCACCGGAAGAGGAGCAAAGTGTCACAACAGAGGGTTTTACAACTGAAACTACCGATTTCATATTGCAAACTACGACGTTGACATCAACTACAAACATCGTAAACCTCGAAGAGGAAATCACAACAAAAAGGCCGAAGAGCACAATCACGACCATTATCCCGACTATAGCTGCTACCACTACGGAGTTGCAAACAACAACTACAAAGTCTGATCGAATTAATACAATTGTAAAAGATAGGAACGAAACTGAAGACTTTCCAATTCCAACTCCGATAAATGATATGAAGAAAGGCAACAAGTCAGATCCAGAAGAGGACTTTTCTGACGAAGTAACCGAACCTGACTATGCAGACTTCCAAAACAGAAAGATGAAGCCAATCGAGTTAGATGCCCGCCAGTCTACAACTGCAAAGACCACCACGCCGGAGATGATAAAAGAGCAGGCTAGTCCGGAAGTGGCACTTAATGCCAACGATTCTACAATACAGCCCGTGATTCCTACAACGCAGGTGACTACAACTGATCCAGATGTGAGCGACGCAACCGAGGATGCTTCTCGAGCGGAAGACGAGGGAGCAAGCAGTGGGACGATCATCGCGATTGTTTTGTCCACTGTGGGTGCAATTTGTCTAGTCCTTCTTGCTGTTTTATTGGTAAGTTGTTAGAACTTTGATGATTAAAGGGATTAAGTTTGAATGTTTCTAGTTTGTGATGAGACGCAGACAAAAGCGATTCAGTTATGGTCAACGTTGCACACCTGTTAGTTTGGACGCCTATAGCATGGACAATGTTTCGGTTTATAATAGTGTAAGAAGAAAAGCTGCCCTCCGAGGATCAAAGAGATCGTATGGGAATCCAGCCTTTGATGATGATGTAAGTTAAACCGTTTTATATTACCTGATCTGTGACTCATGATGAAATATCTGTTCTTAGACTGGCGTTAGTCATCTCCTACAATTCCAAGGAATAGTCCGCTTTGCGAATAACATTGAAGGTATCAAGGCTGAGTTCGAGGAAATACCACTCGTGAGTGCCAAGATGAATGAACTGCCCGAGGGCTGTGCAGCCAAGAATCGCTATGCAAACGTGATTCCACTTCCGGAGAGTCGCGTTTATCTGGCACAGTTAGACGATGACATAACCAGTGATTATATCAACGCCAATTATGTTACCGTAGGTTTAATTGCTACCTAATTACTCTTGAACATTAGTAAAATATGTTTTCTCTTGCAGGGACCTGCTGGCAAACGAGGCTACTACATCGCATGCCAGGCACCGTTACATAGTACAGTGAACGATTTCTGGCGAATGATCTGGGAGCAACAGTCAAAGGTGATATTGATGCTGACACATCTTTTCGAGAACGGTGTGGAAAAGTGCGTCGATTATCTGCCTCCTTCGGAAGTGGTGGACTGTCACCGTCTCTTCGGGGACTACCAGGTGACTCTAAAGAAGAGGGAGGTAAAGGATAAGTACATCATCTCCAGTTTGCAACTTAAGGTAGGTTTTTCTAGTTACATAGGAATAATTTTCGTTCTAAGAAAACCTGTATTCTTTTTAGAACATGGAATCAAATAGTTGGAGGGAAGTGACACATCTCTGGTATTCCGGATGGCCGGAGAAAGGTGTGCCGGAGGAGGAGAACTCGATTATTGCGTTCCTGATTGAGGCCAGGAGTCATATTAAACTTGTTCAGAATGCTGAATCTAAGGTATGATAATTATTTTGCGGTATTCAGAAAGTAGATAGGTTTGATCACTATAGCCAAGTTATATAGGATCTTAAACTGACCCGTGGACACGGGTTGCCAAACTTTGCATAGCTGCGCCTCTCTTTTTTAAATATACTTTTTTGGAGGCCCCCGAAGTTTAAATTCGGTTCTCTTGATAATGTCATGCCATAATACACAAGACAATATTGTTCCAAGGGGGACAAAGTGTATTCCCTCCACCCCGTAAATTCTCGCCCCTCCCTAAGGTAGAGCACCCCGAGTTTGGAAACCTCTGACCTAAGGCTAGAAAGTCAGGTACAACGCAAGTAATAGAAAACAGTATATTCTCTTGTATAACTATCACAACCATATTATGTATTCTATAGGAAAATGGTCTGACATCGTCAATATCAAACGGACATAGCGCCCAATCAGATTCCAATCCGGTGGTGGTCCACTGCAGTCCGGGAACGGGCCGAACAGGGACCGTAATCGCATGTGATATCGCGATAAGGGAATTCGAGCTGAAGCGTGCCGTCAACATTCCTCGCATCGTGTATAGGATAAGACGTGATAGAGCTAGTTCGGTCCAGACCAAGGACCAATACCATTTTATCTACAAGGTAAGCCCTCAACTATCAACAACTCTCATTGATACTAATATTCATATGTTTTCACATAGGTAATTAATTTGTATGCGACGAAACTGACTGGCGGTGCTCTGGATTCCATATGAACTTTTTGTGATACATTATTAGTTCCATAGTTATATAGTATGAGGCAGTGCAATGCGAGATTAATTTTAGATTAGATTTCAAATAGATTCTTGGTGGGACACCACCTAAGATTGTACATATTTACACGTTGTTATGTATCATATGTTATATTGATAGATTTATTGTAGTATATTTGAGATGCTCTCTAAGGATGGATACATAAATATATATCAAATTTATATCATAATTTATTTACTCATTTTTGTTTCGGCAACCTATGAATGTACCTGTTCTAATAGCATTTAGTACTGTGCCTAAGTCTGGTCATAGTCATTTCATGGCATGTTCCTTATCAACTGTAGTCAGTATAAAATATAGTTCACCCAAATAAAAAACGCAATAGAGGTAGAGTAATGTTAAATTACTCTGCTCTAGTGTTTTTTTTAAACTTTTTCGGTAAGGAACATAACAGAAGTTATTTAAGCTGGACCGAACTTGTCTGGTTTCTTTGCATGTATTTTTTTACGGAGATAGATATGCCCATGGACATCATATTTAGGACTAGACAATGTGTGGAATGCTCCTTATACTTCTTTAACTAGTTTACTTTTTTAAATTTATTGCTTGGCGGACAAGTTTGATCTATTGTGCATGGATTAATTCTATGGGCCAATTACGGAGATTACCTTTGAAATATAGTTTGAACAGCGATATTAGAAAGAGGTGCAATATTCCAGACATAGTGCGATGGACAAGAAATCGTAGGAGGATGTGGAACGACCACGTTGACAGAATGCAGACCGAAAGAATCGCGCGTATGGTGAAAGAGGGCAGACCACAAGGAAAGCGCCACACTGGCAGGCCACCAAACAGATGGTCCCATAGCTGGACTTCAATATCCCAGGAGAAGTGCCAGTTAAACACAAGCTAACCAGTTTAACATAAGAAGAAGACCTTTGAAAAAGCTGCTCACAGCCTAACATGGAGAGGCTTTTAGATGCTAGGGATGTGCAAGTATAGACTAGGAGTTTGGTTGTTTTAACATTCGATTTACATAGTCTGCAACTAGTGAGGTCAGATTTCGTAATATTTGCAAGTAGGTACCTCGGCACGACCTGTCAGTTGGCTAACAAGTAGGCTCAACTAGGTTTCTCTCTCTCAGCTTTATTATTTCCAGGGCCCTAACGTATGAAACGTCGAACAACCATTTAGCTTGCCTAGCCCTCTACCCGCTCCAGGCTTCTTTTGTTTACCTCCGTTGGTTAGTTCTGGACCATCAAAGGTAGTTTCTGCTGCCTTCTTGGGTCGCATGTCCGCTTAGTGTACTGCTTTCATGCGAGAGCACCAATTGCAAAGTGAGTTTATTGCCGCACCCCTATTCTTTTAGCACTTTTTTGCAGTTCCATGTCACTCTTGACTTTCACATGATTTCTACTTGTGCAATTGACGGTATCTTACCTAAGGCGATGGATTCGCTCTACTTTGTTGTAATGCATCGCTCCACCTTCCCCTCGCCCTATCCAAACTTTTGTGTTCACTTGCAATATTTACCATTCTGGTGTTTTCCATCCTGTTTATATTTTCCTTCCGCATAGTATGCCTTCTTGCGACCCTTATTGCATCATTTCTTTCTAACTTCGCGTTGTGGACAATTCTGTAGTCTGAAGTATTGCAAGTTATTGGCCGTGTTTCTGCGTGTATGTCACGTTAGCTCTGTGGAGGTGAGGGTGTCGGTTGATGATGAGTGATTGAGTGTTGATATATACACTGTTTATTACAAAACATATACGAAACGTTTACAAATACACAACAAAGAATACAGTACAATCGCGAGGTAGTGGAAGAGATGTTGACGGTATGAAAGCAGCAGACTAAGTGCCGAGGCTAGGAAAAGAAAATACATTGGAGCTCAGGTGTAGAAAAAGGTGTAGAAAATATAGGACGAACATTTGCTTAGTGAAAATTTTGGAGAAACAGATGTGGGAATAGAGGTATAGAAAAGTAGTTGATCGTAGGAGTATAATGGATACCAGCATGCATTTCGTTTTCTTGGTGGTCATTTCTAGATTCAATAGCATAGTACCCTAATTTAATATGTGCATCATCCTTTGCAGCATGTCTTCTTTGTCAACAGTAATCACTGCACCGTTATCATAGCGTACAATTTTAATTATATTTTGAACTATTTTGCACCCTCTGCTCAGACTGACTCATTTAATGATTTCAACGAACGCTATGTTGAAGATTAGAGGCTTCAGAGAGTCTGCATTTATTGGGTCTGTAGTTTCCCCGTTAATTATGGCCTGTATTGTGTTGCCCTAGTATATGTCTTGGGTTAGTCTTGTGGGGTTTTTGGTCGTGTAACGATGAGTGAGATTAATAAGCTAGTGTAGATAACAAAAAGTATTTATTGTCCAACACCAAACGCGACGAGCAAACGTTCTAAAGTACAGCACGATATAC